>APFE030658693.1:1145-19105 GCA_000404065.3 Pinus taeda
CAAGTGTTTTAGATCCTACCTGTAGTCCAACGCTGTTGTAGTAGTCCAGCCTCGTCGATTCGGATGAGCTCCTCCTTCACTTCGAAACCTGCATTCACTAACAATCAAACGATTACATAGCACCTGAATATCTCAAAAAATAAAACATATTCAACATACAGACCAAGGAGTATATGAAACAACTCATTAATAACAAATTGTTGAGAAGAATGGACTTATTTGTATTAATAGGAAACAAAAGAACCCATTACAACCTGAGCCTTGGTGTTGTGCAAGTTCCTCCCAAGGTCCAGTAAGAGTTTTCCTTTACTTTGATAAGCTCACCCACTTCCAAATGAAACAAGAAAGGATAGGAATCTCTCCTCACAAGCTTCTACAAGGAAGTCCTAATTCCAGCAGCATCTACCCTTTGGAATATTCAACTTTCAACCTCCCTCCTTCTGGCCCAATGCCTGTATTTATAGTTCTCTAGAGGAAGTTAATCAGGTCCACCATCAATGTGATAAGCCCCTCTTTGGATGGGGTAGCTCCTCTCTTGATGGGATAAGTTCCTCTTTCATAGGGATGCATGAACCATCTAGAGGCGCTCAATACACGTCAAACAATCTTCTAGAATGATCTAGAAATGACCACAAGTAACTTTTTAAAGATGAAACTCGCGCCTTTTGACCTTTACAAGGGTACGCATCCAACCCTTGACATACAGAGCATACAAGTATGCAGGTATTATGAGCTTGGAGTGCGTACACGCAGGTAAGGTAGAGAGAACCTGCGTACCCAGAGATAAACATGTTTTTAAATGACTTTCTCTCTTTCTTGAAGTTTGACATGGAGAGCAGAAGTACAAGGCTTGCCAAGGAGGATAGTATGACTATTGATGGAGTCATACTAACTGCAGATAGTCGTGGTGATAAATTTTAGTGTAACACATGGCCATGCCACTTTGTTTGTGGTGTTATACTTTTGTTTGTTTTTCCTTGTTTTCTTTATCTTTCCTTCTTTCTCTTGCCTTTATGTCCTATGGGTCTTGGGAATTGGTTGGGGAAAGAGGAAAATTAATGGAGCTCAGGGAGAGTTGAGTGAAACCCAACAAGTAATATATGACCCAGATGAAGCCATGTGTATGAATAAAGCTCAGTGGAAGGAAAGAATATGACAACCAGTTGGTTTGGTTGGGTCCATTGGGTAAATGGATAATGGCAGGATAATGATGGAAAAGGTAAAAGGAAAGGTAAAGTAAATGGTTTTGAGGTAGTAGATTCCTTGGCTATGTTGGGAACTATTTTTCTCAATGTTGTGCATGATCTTCACAGATAAAGGAAGTTCTCCGAAAATTGACCTTATGAGCATCGGTAATTGTGTTGTGATCATGATTATGCTTTTATATATATAGATATATATATATGCCATTGTTCAAAAGGGTCTTCAGGGATCACTCTTGTGGAAGAATCATTGTTTTATGCAAGTGAATGGCATGAAATGATTCATGGTTTTATAAGGAACCAAGTGGGCAAGGTAGCGTTGGAAGATATATGAGGTTAGTATCATGTGGATATGATTTTGATATTATGTGTTTATAACTATGCCTATGTTTATGTTGTGGAAATCAATGTTGAAGGATACATCAACAAAATGAAAGAAGTGTAATCTGCAACATGCTAGGACAATAATGGATAATGGAAAGAGCCACAAACCCAAGACTTAGGTTGTGGATGAATGCAGTAAGGTGTCAGAAAGACATTAGAGGAATGGTTGCATGGTAGATATGGTATATTCTATGGATGTGCAGTATTGTTGTTGTGTACATGTTATACATGTGGTGTTATGCACATGTTGTATTGTGTTATGTGTATTGTGTAGTCATTGTATTATGATATGTGTATTCATTGTGTTGTATTATGTGTACGTATATATGTTGTGTTGTACATTGTGTATGTGTATGTGTTGTGAAAGGGATTAGTTCTAGGGATTCCTGGATGTTGTGGATTAGGACATGACCTTTAGAACCTTGTAACAACTTGGGTTTCCTTGAGGCTATGGGTTGGATCCCTATAATATATTGGGTTCCCTGGATGCTATGGGTTGAGATAGTGGTCCCTAGATCCTTGTAATAAATTAGGTTTCCTAGAGGTTTTGGGTTGGAGCCCTATAATAGCTTGGGTTCCTTGGAGGTTGTGGGTTGAGATAGTAGTCCCTAAATCCTTTCACAACTTGGGAAGAGACCAATATTGAGTTGTCGATACTGATGGTAGAGGTGGTATAATCTCTTGATTCCCTTGTTGTTGATACTACATATGGAAGAGAAGAGAAGGCATTGGGTGCTTTCCAGGTTTGGCAACCGATCTAGCGTGTGTACGAAAAGAACAAAAAACAAAGGTAGAAGTAAAAACCATTTGAAAGATAAGTGTCAATATTTTATTTCAGTTTTTCAATATGCACATAATCTATGATTCTAATTTATGATGGTTGAGTTTTGAGCTAACCAGTTTTGATATTTTTATACAGGATGATTTGATCAAAGGGCCAATTTTACTTTTTGTGATAGTAAGTAAACAAAATTGCAAGTGTACATTATTGATGAGCTACCAGTGAGGTATGATTTGAATTTATTACAATTCCTTTTGCGTCTAATGGAAATTATGTGCTTGGTACATGAAAGGATGGAAAATGCCTAATTTGGGTGGCTGGAACTAACTACAAGAGAATTAGAAACAATGGTAATATGTATTGGAACATGCAATAGTATTATGGTAAAGAACTTTAGTAGTAAGGCCATTGTGGGGCGTTAGTACCAATATAGTGTCCATTGATTTCCATAAGCATGCTATGACCGGTATGATGGTTTGGAGGTAAGGATATGTCTTGCTTTTTATATCTTCTGATGCGAGGAAACCTTGCTAAGGGATGGATAGCCCAAGGGACTGTGTAGTAGAGAAGGGGAAGTCAGGTAAATTCAAAGGTGAGTGACTGCACGAAAGGGGATGACCACATTTCCTAAGAAACTAGTAAGCAGATAAGGGAAGGTTAGGGAATAGAATTGTTTTTTTCATTAGCATTGTGTTGACGGTGCTAGAAAACAATCAACCAAGGGGGTATCTCCAATGTGAAGTCCCAATTCAACCTCACACTATTTGGTGTAGGAGACCCGTCCAGAATATCGGCCCTGTTTCCATATATCTCAAAGATATGCCTTGGCTCTAACTATCAGCAGAGGGATGGAACGATGTATTCGAAAAATCAAGAGAGGTGTTCCTCATGAGTGTACAGTTGCAACAGTGTCAAGGTTCTTCTACAGCAGATGGGGGAGAAAAGTGAACCTCTAAGTGAGAGGTAATAGTAGCACCTAGGAAGAGACAAAAATGAACCAAAAGGATCTATCTAACATCCAGATGAATAGTCCACAGCGGATGTGACGATCTTTAGAACCAACAAATAGGGAAGGATTTGTCTAGTATCCCGCAGAATAATCCACAAGGATTGGACACCAATAAAAACCATTACAACACATTCTCAATAATATAAGCATTAAAATAACTAAAATAGTTCAACTATCTTAGTACATGTAAAAGAAAAAACGAAATACAAACGTCCATAGAATAGTCTTACAAACATTCATAGTCCATGCATGAAGAATGTGTTGGCCTTAAAAGGCTTTTGTTATTAAGAAAAAATTCCAAGACACATGTTTACAATGTACATCACTAGTCCCAATAGTGGCACATTGGAGCCACTCCTTGCTCCTTAAAGAACTAGCTAGTCTCTCTAATGCCATGCGAGAGGAGCCAAGGTGAAAATTCTTATGCTCATACAATGAGCAGTATATATAACCAAGGGGTTATGTTTCCCCCTTGTGAATATTTGACTACCCTCATGATGTTTCAACTTCCTATGGCTTTTCAACTTATATGACTCTTCATATGCATGTGTGTCCTTTGGATTTCCACTTTACAAAACATTTGGATACAATACACATGGTCCACAATTTTGATGTGGCATATGACTACTCATGACATGACATGACATTGCTAACATGGACTAATTAATGATGTGGAAATGTCAGGTCACTACTATTGTTGAGTGTTATATGTCTTCTTGGATATGATTTCTCTTCTCCTCCATGTGTCTTGGTAATGTGGAGTCTTCAATGATCTTAATTCTTGGATGGTAGTTGCAAACTTGTGTCCCTTGGCTTCCCCTTGACAGATCCACTTGTGAGTTCAGCTGTAAGAAATTCTTTAGGAATGCTTCCCTGATTTTCCTTCTTTATCATCTTTCCATGAATTGATAGTGTACCTTTTCCTGCAATTCACTCATGATGGGATGACATCAATCCGAAAAGCCCCTGGTCTAACATGATGCATTATTATCGATGCATTGAGCCTAGGACAAGTCACAGGCTAGGAGAAAGGGCTCAGTTATTGCGCATTGCATAGTTCTAGTAGACAGGGGGAGACCTTGGTCATTGATACTGCACAGTGCAAAGCTCAGGCCAGACTGAGGGAAATTTCTATGCATTCCTCACTAAGGGAAAAATTTTCACAATGGCCTATGAGGGAAAATTTGTGTAGTGCCCACTTAGGGAAAAATTTGGGCAGTGGCTAGTGAGGGAAAACTTTGTGCAATAGCCACTGAGGGAAAATATTATGCAGTTAAAGTAGGTAGTGGAGGTTACAGGATGGGGCCATGGGAGGACAAAATGTGTAGTCTCAAGAGGCAAGGGGAATTGGGCAGCAACGAGGCCTGAAGGGAAGATCTGTGCAGTTTCTGAAGGAAGTGAGCTCCGGCTGAGGGAAGGGCACTGGAGGAATTACCTGTGTAGTTTTGAAAGCCAAGGGAGGTTGGGCCCTCTACGCATTGTGTAGTTATAGCAGGCAAGGGAAAACCTTGAGGGTTGAAGGTGCGAAGTGCGTAGTTCAAGGTAGACTGGGAGGCACAACTGTGCAATTTTGGAGGTTGACAGAGGTTGTTGGACTCTGGAATTGCGCAGAACACCAACCTTAGAGGACACTGACTGCGGACTTTGTAGTTCCAGGAAACAAGGTCACATCCAAGGGGGTTGTGACTGTATAGTGCGTAGCTTGGTTAGGGCCCAGTGAAGCTAAGTTACCAGGTCGGGAATATTTTCTGAAAATGGCTAAGTGCGGGAAGGGAGGTGGACTAGTAATGGACTTGAACTATGATCACACACTTAGCATACTTTGATAACATGACAACATAGATCATCGGTAAAAACAAACAAAGCATTCCACTCTGTGTGACCACCTCATGACAAAATGTGACAAGTGCGACACTTAAGATAGACTTTGGGACGACTATGACAACACTTATGCGAAAACACTCAAGACTTTGTGTATGGATGCAACGAATATTTACATGGTTAGGAAAACTCTATACATAAAGACTAACATTTGAAACCACCATAAAAAGGCTCGCAAACATTATACAATAGACAAACATGCAAAAAGATGACAGTTAATCCAATAAGAAAAAGGGGCCATAGAACTTCAAGAAATCTCATGGAATGAGCTTGAGTGTTTGTAAAAATCAAGGAAAATACCAAGGAAGGCTCCAAAATTTGAGTGCAACCTAAAATTTTGGAGGGTGTTGATGCAACTACAACACTTGGTGATGCACTGTTTAAACTCCAACTTCTGTGTTTTGATTAGGTTCTTCTATGTAGGGCCTTGGTTCCTCAGGGAGTATTGATTCATCGTGCATATCACTTTGTTCTTCCCACTTACCCCATGGGCAGACATGGTTCCCTCTATACCTTCTCATTTGAACACAACATAAGATTCAACGTAATCACAATGTTTTGAGTTGGGAAGGGTAGTTTAGCTTGAAAGATTAAAATTTTCAGAGTATAGTTTTTCATCTCTGGTGTTGCTTTGTTGCTAGCAAGCCTAGATAGTACCCCAATGGAGCCACACAAAAACACAAAAATTGCTCCACTTCTAGTGAGCTTGGACAATACTTTGGTAGAGTTTCTTGCTTCACCTCTCTGTGTAGGAAGCCTTCCTCTTCTTTCTCTTTATTTATTTATTTAAAGAGAATTGTGCATCGACACTTCTTTATTTTTGGGCAGAAGAGGGATCCTGACTTATTGAGAGTAGAAGAGGTTGCTCCTTCAGAGAAGCATATAGAGACCTCTAATTTAGGTTTTCTCATTTATATTTTTCCCCTTCGTCATTTCTACTAATTAGATAAGATTGAGAACACCAGCAGAAAAACCAATTATAGGCATGAGGTTCCCATACTAGACGTAGGTTCATGGTTGGACCAAAACTGTCCTTACATACGGATCATATTTTCAATCAGAACTTCATCAGCCAAAATATGTAACCAACACAAGGAAGACGGACAAAAGGCTAGCAAAATTCTAAAGTGTCACAAAACTCTTTATAAGCCAAAACAGGTCCAAGCACGACACGTATTTGCATGATGAAAAGGAAAGGAGAAACTAAACAAGATGAAAAGAAAAAAACCACACAACAAGGTAACAAAACTAAAAGACAAGAAAACAAAATGGCTAAAGAAAATATGATGTAGAACCAGAATAAGGAAACAAGGATAGACCACAGGGAACAAGTGTAGAATGAGTGCAAGAGAGTAACAACTAGGATGCATCTAATCCTACTCCTAACCTAATAGCTAGAAGGTTGGGGTCACGTATAATGAAATTTCTAGTGAAGCCACCATAGTTCTTTCCAACCTACGTTCACATAGATACGAACAATTAAAACATATATAAATAAATGTGCAACATAAAAGATAAGAACTTAAATAACTTGCACAAGAAAATGAAGGTCTTCTTGTGGGCAGAAATATATATCACAACCGCTACTTTCATCCAATTTTCATTCATACTTTTCTGATGAATACCATCTTTCAATAAACCTTGGAAGCTTCTCGTTGATGTGTCCCCATATACATTGAACTATTTATCAAGGCGATAGAAGATCGAAACTTCTTGTTCACGACAAAACTTTCTAGGTAATATTGCTCCAACCATTCAGTTATTGGATCGTATAATTCATAACAACCCTCTTGAAATCTTTGAGAAGATGAGTTTTCAATTGGAAACATGGGATTATGCTGAGAATCTTGTAGGGAAAAATAGATCTTATTATTTTTAATAGTCATGTCGATACAGTGAGGACCCGACATAACTATCAACGAAGGTTGTAGTGTTTCAACTACTCGGAACAAATATGAACAGTGAAATATTGAACGATGAAGGTCAAGAGATGTAAAACCACTGTCCTTGGATGTGCTGATGGGAAAATGACAAGTTGAATGATAGTCATCAAGGACAAAAGAATGATTAAATGTGCTGATTGAAGCATCATATTCCCATTTTGCAATCAACAAAGATAAATAAATTTGAACAGTTTTGCGAATGTTTTGAATAATATAATCATATTCTTTGTGTGATGAATGTGAAAATCCATTTCTTTGTAACTCGTGACACATTGTACTAGCATCATGATCATCGGGAGAAGTGGGAAGGGAGGCTAGTACCATAGGCACATGACACCAACCAGGATGGAATGAATAAGGGAGATTGATTCACACAATAACTCGTGCATACATTCACACTCAAGAGGGTTTCAGGTGGAATGAAGGAAAATATTCAAGATATGATATTCACAAGGAAACATAGGAGTTTCTCATCATGAAATACATAAGATATGTATGATTCCTTCATCCAAAGATGGTCTTTGAATGATCAACATCCAAAAGAGGTACACATTCCAAACCTAAGTTTCTGCAAGAGATTTGCATTAATATGAATGAACTGAAAAATATTCTTGAGTCTGCTCAGAAGTAAAATATCAATATTTTGAAATATTACATCCGAAATACCAAACATCTTTAAGAAAGATATTTACATTGAATGATACTATACAAAAAAAAGGATTGTGTCAGAGAAACTAGATCTGACTTAGTTCGGGTGGCTTACCAGAGTCACAAGATCCTGACATAACCATCAATGGAAGTTGAAGTACCTCGACTCCTAGCAAGTCCCAGAACTTCCCAAGATTGTAGAATCACATTTTGAAGTTTGAACCAAATCATACATGGTTTGAGGATAGTTGTTGTTGCTGGTTTGAATACTGATCATTGGATGGTAGCCATCTCTATCACACGTTACACCAAATTTTTCAACTTCAACAATCAGATTACGTAAATGGAAAGGCTCTTATGATAGCAAATTCAAACGTAAATGAATCAGGGATATTTTGCGAGAAAGTTGATTTAAAGAGTTGTCTTCATGCAAGAAAAGAGATGATGAGGGATGGAAAGGGTACTCTATGTTTTGACTATTTTCAATCTCATCATGGAAAACCTCACCGCCTTGTGATAACTCATCAGGTGAAGAAACTGAAGAGCATGGAGTATCTCCATCACAGGTAGATGCATTGCAAATGAAAGGACACAAGGTATAGTGAGGTGAAGAGGAAGTTTCAATGTGATCATATTCTTTGACCGAATCAAATTTTGGATCAAAGGTAAGATCTTCATGTGAAACCAAAATATCAGGTGATGTACTTGGGCATTTGTTACCGCGTACACCAAAAAAATTATCTTTATTAGAATGATTGTTTCCCAAGGCTATGGATTGATCGAAAGAATTGATTACATTTGACTCACTACCAAGATTGGAAGATTGGAAATCATCCAAGAATGGAAGCATATCATCTTGACATGAAATATCTTAAACAACATAAGAAATATTGAAAGCAACTTCACCTTCCTACACCTCTACCTGTGTAGAGTGACTACCTTGTACCTAATCACAATTTGAACCAACAACACAAAAATCAAGAGAGTTTGGAAGACTAGCTGGTGGAACATATTGCTCAAGTGGATCATGGTACAAAGAGTCATGGCCTGTAGATGATAGAGGATTGTAGAAATCCATATTAGATTCAAGACTCGAGTTATGAAAAGTGACATCATCTTGTAGAGTGGAGGAGTTAGTCTCCGCCATAGGCCTCATAAGCCATTCTGAAATTTCCTCCATTGAATCTGAGTCATGAAAGGTAGGAGAAGAATGAGAAGATGGATTGGGAATTTGGTTTGTCGAATTTTCAAAATTTTTACCATCATAGAGAGGCACCCTTATCCGAAATGGAAAAGGAGGAGGACAAAGAAAGAAAGGGGCAATAAATTCCTCCTTTGAAATTAGAGGTGTCTCATGATTCACAAGAGTTGGGGAAGTAGAAAAATCAAGGGGTTTAGGTTCACCACGTGAAGCGATAAGAACCAATTTCTCAAAATATTTTTTCAAGAATTCCCAATTCAAATCTTCTTCCGTAATTTCATAGCAAAGGTGAAGAATCGATCAGAAAAATTCTCGACTGGTTCATTAAGCTCCATTCTTAAGAGGTTGATTCTTTTACAAATGTTTTAGTAATTATACCCACCAAAGGCTTAATGAAGCTCCTCAAGGAAGTGATGAAGGGAATGAATGGAAGTAGGTGGTAAGGTATGGCACCACCGATTAGCACCCACTTCAACAGTGAGGAAGAAAAGCACACAAGCCAACTTTTCATCATCAATTTCGTAAAATTCCAAAAATTTAAGAAAATTGGAAATGTGCTCGGTTATGGATGTTCTATCCTCACCATCAAAATTTAACTGGGAAAAGTGATCGAGAGGCTTATCAAGGGATGAAAATTGATGAAGGGGAAAATTGGAGAAACACCCCAGGAGTATGATTTGTGTATGAGCCATTTTAGATAAGATGTTCAAGCCAGATGCAATGGGCTCAGCTTGTCATCTTGCCCTCCTTCTAGCGCCATTTTGTTGATGGTGTTGGAAATCTATCAGCCAAGGGTGTCTCCCTAATGTGAATTCCCAATTACACCTCACACCATTTGGTGTGGGATCCCCATTCGTAATATTGACCCGATTTCCATATATCTGAAAGATATGCCTTGGCTCTAACTGTCAGCATGGGAGATGGATGGAATGGTGCCTTCGAAAAAGAAAGAGAGGTGTGCTTGGTGAGTGTGTAGTTGCAACTGTGTCAAGGTTCTTCTACTACAGGGGGGAAGAAAAGCAAGCCTCTAAGTGGGAGGTAATAGTACCACCCAAGAAGAGACACAAATGAACCAAAAGGATCTGTCTAACATCGAGTGGAATAGTTCACAGTAGATGCGATGTTATTTACAACCAACAAATAGGGAAATATGTGTCTAGTATCCCACGGAATAGTCCACAAGGATGAGACAAAAATAGAAACCATTACAAGACATTCTCAATAATATACGCACTAAAATAATTGAAATAGTTAAACTATCATAGTACATGTGAAGGCAAACATGAAATATAAACATCAACAAAATAGTCTTACAAAAATTCATATCCCATGCATGAAGAACATGTTGGTCTTAAAAGGATTATTTTATTAAGAAAAAGTTCCAAGACACATGTTTACAATGTACATCACTAGCCCCAATAGTGGGACATTGGAGCCACTCCTTGCTCCTCAAAGAACTAGCTGATCTCTCTAATGCCTTGTGATAGGAACCAAGGTGAAAATTCTTCTGCTCATAGAATGAGGGGTTATATATAACCAAGGGGTGATGCTTCCCCCTTGTGACTCTTTGACTACCCTCATGACTATTCAACTTCCTACAAATTTTCAACTTACATGACTCTTCATATTCATGTATGTCCTTTGGACATCCACTTTATAATACATTTGGATACAATACACATGGTCCACAATAGTGATGTGGAATATGACTACTCATGACATGATATGACGTGACACTGCTGAAATGGACTACTTGATGATGTGGAAATGTCAAGTCACTATTGTCATTGAGTGCTAGATGTCTTTTTGGATATGCTTTCTCTTCTCCTCTGCATGGCTTGGTAATGCAGAGTCTTCAATGATATTAAGTCTTGGATGGTAGTTGAAAAATTGTGTACCTTTGCTTCCCCTTTGATAGATCCACTTGTGAGTTCAGCTCCAAGAGATTGTTTAGGCATGCTTCTCTCCTCCTTTTCCTTATTCATCAACTCACCATGACTTGATAGCATACATGTTCCTACAATTCACTCATGACAAAATGACATCAATCTGAAAACCCCTTAGTCTAAGATGATGCATTATTATCCATGAACTGAGCCCGAGACAAGTCACAAGTTGGGAGAAATGGTTTAATGACTATGCACTATGCAGTTCCAGGTAGTAGGGTCACATCCAAGAGGGTTGAAACTGCGCAGTGCACAACTCGATCAGGCCCCGGTGAAGCTAAGTTTCCTGATCGGGAATCTTTTTCGAAAATGGCTAAGTGTGGGAAAGGAGATGGATGCGTGATGAACTTGAAATGTGATCACGAACTTATCATACTTTGACAACATGAACACATAGATCATTGGAACAAAAAAACAAATAATTCCCTTATGTGTGACCACCTCTTGAAAAGATGTTACAAGTGTGACACTTAAGATAGACTTTGGGACAACCGTGATGAAACTTGTGTGACATCGCTTAAAATTTTGTGTATGGACGTGGGAGTTGTTTACATGGTTAGTAAAACTCATATACACAAAGATCGACCCTGGAAACCACCATAAAAAGGCTTGAAAGCATTATACAACAGATAAACATGCCAAAATACGAAAATTAATCCAACAAGCAAAAGGCTCCAAAGAACTTGAAGAAAGCTCATGGAATGAGCTTAAGTGTTTGCACCAATCAAGGAAAATGCCAAGGAAGGCTCTAAAATTTGAGTGCAAGCCAAATTTTTGGAGGGTGTTGCAACAACTACAAAACATTGCAAGATGGAATTAGAAGCACATTGGGAGTGTGCCATATAACAATGAGCTAGTAATTTTTCACCGAGAGAACAAGTAGTGCAAGGATTGTAGCATTGGCCATTGATGCGAACTTTAATTTTAGCAGTGGATTCTGAACTTCCTGGGAAGGATGAGCTGTGAACCTCTAGATTCCCTTTTCACTGATGCGAGAATTGCATCATTTTATTTGTTCGTTGAAGCAAATGTGTATAAGTATATGTGTGTTGTCATTGTAAATATTGTATTGAGTTCTGTTATAAAGCTCCAATAAGCAATATGTTTTTCGTGTTTTCAGAATTTTGCATTGTAAATATTGCAACAAGTTGTGTTATAAAGCTCCATAAGTAGTATGTTTTGTTGGTCATAAGCATCATAAAACACTAAGGACGGTATTCCACCAAGGGGGAGGGGTTTGTAACAACCCCTAGTTGATTTTCCATGTAAATAAAAATAAGACAGAGGTCATGGGACACGTATTCCAAGATGAATAGTTGGTAAATATTATAGTGGGAATCACTTGTGGTTTATAAATGGTTATGGAAATCAGAAAAGGAAAAGAGGCAATAAATGTCATTTAATTATGAGAAATAAAGGAAAATAGGAGAAAACGAAGGTGAAGAGACACAAATATGCATGTAAGAGAAATTAGAGAGAAAATGAAGGAAAATGAAAGAAAAAGGAACAAGGAAAGGAAGAGCCTAGAATTCAATGATAAAAAGGAACATAAGAAACAATTGGCAACTTTTGCTCAGCTTTGGATCAGTTTTTAAAAAAGGAGAAGGAGCAAGCACTTGGACAAGCAAGCAAGGAAAGGAAGGGTGCACAACAAAACTTTTGACAATAACACGTAAGGATAAAAATTCATTGTGGATTGCAGGTAAAAATGTGTATGTGAGATTTAGCATGTTGGAGTTCGAATGCATGGTGCATGCATTTGTTTATTGTTTATGTTTTTTTTTCAGTGGCATGGGATTTTCTTGGATTGGAAATGGTTTTAGCCTTTTCTTGCCATTTCTTGGATACCCATGATATAGTGGGTTCCCCGTTTGGATTTTAGATGAGTTCTCATGCTCCCTATGGCTATGGGTTGGGATAGAATCTTTGGAGCCCTGGAACAACTTGGGTTCCCTGGAGGTTGTGGGTTGAGATGGAAGTTCTTTGGAGGCCTATAATAGCTTGCGTCCCTAGAGGCTATGGGTTGAGGTAGGAGTGCCTGGATCCCTAAAAAACTTGGGAAGAGATCAATATGGTTTTTTGTTAGTGATTTCTGGACCATTTAGGTGAAATCATCATGGTTGAGGTGGTTTTGCCTATGGAAGCCCTGGTTGGTTCTATTTTGGTTTAACCCATATGATCCCACATTCATGCTAGAATATGGAACAAGGGTGATTGGTTTAAAGAGATATTTGGTGCATCCCAATATATGGTCGGGTGCTACATGGAAGTCCTTGAATTGGTTGGATTTTTCATATGTTAACATGAGTTATTTTCTTATTGTGATTAATGAGCACATGTATTGGTTATTATACTAATCTTATGGTTAGTTTGTCATGGATATTATTCTCGTTATATGCTAGTTATAGACATGGTTATATGATGTGCTCTTGATATGGATCTTGTTCATGATTGGATAAGTTATTGAATGGTTAATATATGCATGGGCTAACAAGTATTGTTGTAGATAGGTTGAGAGCGAATTGAGCCTTCTTGATGATTGTATGATGAAGTCCAAAACTTTGTGATTAAATATGCATTCATGACTTGTAGCTTCTATCTTTACTATCGATTTGACAATATGTGTATCATGTATTAGGCATGTCTTAGTCAATATCTTGCTTGAGTATTGGTTGTTTAGAATTTTTATCACCCGATACTTGACTCTCTAAACTTATGGGAAAATCTAAGCAGTGGCCTGCAGGCCAACCCTGAAAAATGGCACAAATATCATGACCATGTTCACAGAACAAATAAATTTCAGTTATAACCACATGAAGGAAGGCGTGTGGGTGTGGTTGGAGCCCTCCAACCACATTCACAGTGTGTCAAGGGTGCAGTTGGGATGTAAGGTTTGAGAAAAATAAGTTCCAGCTTAGGGATTGATCACCATGGGTGGTTTTCAGACACCTCGGTGATTTGGGGTCCCTGAGGGATGGGAGTATGTTTTTGGTTAGTAGGCCCCACTTCCATAACTCAAACTTGGAGGTCAAGTCATGTCATGGTAACATTCATCTCATGTTTACCATGGAGAGCTTGTAAAAGCAGGTGAATGTGGGAGGGTGTTACAGTTCATATTTGGTGAACTTACTCATTCTCTTGATCTCTCATTATACTATATATCTGTACTGAACAATTTATTTCTAATAGAAGAAGAATCTAGTTGGGTTTTACCCTTATGGGTTTTTTCCTAGTCATTGGACCTAAATTCTATGTGTCTCATTGTATTCCTAGTAGTCTTCTATTGTGCATTTGATTTATGTTCTATCTACAATTTCTTATCTAATATTGCAACATAAAGAAGTTTTGTAATACATGATTGTTACAACATAGAACATCGAAATTTCAATAATATATTATTTCCACACATCTTAGTGTAATATTGTAGACTATTTCAAACTTCCACCATTGTTAAAAATGCATGAAAAACACAAGACCATAGCTTCACCCATCTATATGTATTCTAATGTGCCTTTCAGCACTTCAAAAAAACTACCTGGTCCAAATTGGATAATAGTAGGAATCAAAATATCAAATGAATACATTTCAAGAACTCTCCCAAGGAATTTCCCTCTTCTCACACCCAAAGGTAGTAGGAAAGTGTTTCCAATCCATCTAGTGAGGGGTGTAGTTGACTTTCTTTAGTCAAATAAAATAGAAGTATGCCTGACCAAGTTGTCAGAAATTCCAATTTGCAAAATTTAGGCTTTAAAGACACAAAAATTTCTTATTGGTGTGAGATTTTATGGTGGGATAACTCAAAGTAGGGAGAAATGGTGGAATCCTTCAAAAGAGAGAATGATTTTGGTGTCCTTTTGTTTGATTCATGACATCTCTAAAACCCTAAGATAATTGATCAAGATTATTGATTGATAACATGAATGACTACAAATGTTGCGTATATCATTCTACACAGTTTACAAAAAACATTAATCCTCTAGTTTAAAATCCTACAACTAAATAAGGGAATTAGATTCATATGGAGTATTATAATTAGAGCTATTGAGAGCCACCAAAGTCACTATTAAAAAAAAAACTATGACTCGAGTTAGACACATGATGAAATGAAATAGGTGAGGTGAGTTTTGAGTCAAGCAAAGGTTAAGAGTGGGGTTTCCAGGTGGAAGACAAGAAAACCACATAGGTTAGTGTCAAACCGAGTCTAGAGTTATAACATCAATATGAAAAGGTACTGAATAAAAACAATTCATAGTGAGTCGTACCTCATATGTGAAGTGAAGAGGGTTCCCTCCCAATTCCTTGGGTTGAATAATGACCTACCAAACAACGATAATTTCTGGTGTAATAATTCATAGATGAATGGATGCCTGATTAGGCCATCACAAGATATAGACATTGCTTTGGGAATTAAAATTGCAAAAAAGCAGACAAACAAAGAATAGAAATATGGCAAGGGTAGATATGGTGTAGAACTGATAGAGAAGTGGAAAAGTGACAAACACTAAGAAGAAATACCTAAACTTGGGACTTGCGGCTCTCATACCATGTTAAGCCAAAGAATGTCTCTTGAATATTAATCATATTGTATTAATGTGAAAAGAATATATAACAACAAGATGTGAGCTTTGGGTTTCATCTTCAATGGTCACTTCCTATTCTAACTATTCATTTTTCCTTTATTTACATATTTACAATTATTCTCCCAATCGATGAGGATTAAGTGTCTAAAAAATATAATCAATTCTATGAACCTTGTATACCTACTCACCATATCTAGAGTTTTCATCATCCTCAACAATTGGAGTTTTTGCGTAGTATATATTTAAATTCTTCACTTATATATTTGACGAGGGTATCAATCATCCTCCATAATTTCTCATTGATCCTTAGTATTTGTACTTAATGAAATTTAGTTTGCTTCCCTGAAATAATTGATTATTAACTTTGACTTGGAAACAAACCTTTAGTTTAATGCAATAATTTCTCCAACAAAATTTCTCCATGTTAGCATAATGTGTTTGTCTCCCAATTTCATGGAAATTTCCCATGTGTGGCTAATTGTGCCTAAATTTTATCTTCTCCTAATAACTTTATGTTTTCAATACACAAAAACATGCACCTACTTGTCCATTTGAAAGTGAATTTCTAAATTTGTATATATTTCATTAATATTTACAACATGTTGAATTGCAATAAAGCTTCATCGTCATCTCCCATAGCATCCTCCAATAATGAATTAAAAATATTATGGGAAAATGTGATAATATTTGATTATGCATGTAGTCCCTTCCTTCGTCATATTGGAATTGTAAAATGATGTATATAATCATACATCATTATAGTCAGAATATGATGGACCACATTAGTTGGTTCGAAACGTCGACCAAATCCTATCAATGTGATTAATCTGAAAGACTTATATCTATATTATGGATCACAAAAATCTTATATCTAACAATATATAATCATATTCAATTTCACTTTCTTCACCATCTTGGAAATTCTACATGGAAATACAAATTTATTTACATAGTTTTTCATACTTATACAATAATGTCTCTCGTTTGGTAACAATTCTCTAGTCCCACCAAAATTCCCTAAGTCATTACCAAGCAATTCTACAACAACAATTTCTCTCATTAACCCTTCATTAGTGCACCATTTCTTTACTTTTAATAAATAACTATACTCTAGATCGATCTATCTCTGATCATTGAATTTATACAAATATCTACGACCTACTTAAAATCCTTGTCACAACCATACAAATGTTTGATTCATTCAAAGAAAACCATCTCATTCTTGAACATAATCAACATTAGCACTCTCTTTCTTCACCAAAAGTATATAACTCTACAAAAAATTTGTGCTTCTTACATATGTTAGGTTAATCTTTCCTAAGTGTTAATGAACTTTAGTGCTTGATATTATATGTGCAATATGAACGTCTTCAACATGAATTGTTTCAAAAACTATACAAACACATATAAATTCAATCATGAGTATAATGCTTTCATTGCACCTCATTCAACTTCTCACTAGAAAACATTATCAACCTTCCTCAATATGTCAATGTCACACCAATATCTATAACACTTGCATCACAATCAACCTACAAAACCCTACTAAAATGAAACAAATCAAATAAACTTGCATTTTTTATCTCGCTCTTTAGCATATAAAAACTTTTTCATGTTATTTAACTCCACAAAAATGCCCATCCTTACATGTAATATATTGTTAATGCACATATTCCATTAGATCCTCTAATGAATTTCTTGTTAAAGCTAGCTATTTCGTGAAAATTGTAGGAATATACAGGGTAAGTTCCTCAGACAGGACACCAAAGGACACCGCTCACAAATAGATCACAGATCAATACACCAGTATTTTTGACGTGGTTAAAACCATCAAAGAGGGAAACAGTCCACAACCTGAGCCAACGCGGCCACTTCAGGCAATTTTTTAATAAAAGAATGAAAATTTACATAATCTTCTCTCGTGAATAGTTAACCTACAAATGACCCTCCATAATCTTTAAATAGAGATCATGGACCAATCGGGTGTTAAGCCACGGATCAAGTGTCAGTAATACCGAGGAGAGAATGAACCATCGGATCACTGCATATCGTGACCATCGGATTGCAAGTTACAAAAGTACATAATAAAGAAACACACTTTACCTAACTCTATACTAGACCAAGTTATACTTAACTATATTCCTATGTGTCGGAATATCCTAACACCCCCCCTTAAGAACAACTTGGGATAGGATTGAAGGATTTACAAATATGACACAATAGGAGAAGGAAGGAGGCACTAGAGCCTATCCCCCCTTAGTGACAACTTCCTGAACTCCAACCATAAATTGAAGTTTAGTAAACTTCGCCCTCTGTGAGAGCCTTTGTAAAGATGTCTGCAACTTGTTCATCTGTTGAACAATATTGCACTTCAAGAACATGGTC
>APFE030658698.1:0-16016 GCA_000404065.3 Pinus taeda
ACTTTGACAATTTAGATGCCCTTGGATCACATCTATTCAAACTTAATTATTCCTAATAAACTATTTGTTATTGTTTTATAGTGTGTTTTGTTAACGCATTCCATTGTGAAAGTTCATTCATTCTAAATTTGGTGCTTAAAAATCCAGTGATGGTAAGAGTTGGTGTGGCTTAAGCAAAATGTTATCCTTGAGTGACTTTGACAATTTAGATGCTCTTGGATCACATCTATTCAAACTTAATTATTCCTAAATGATTTTGACTTTTTTTTTTTTTTTTTTTTTTTTTTTTTTTTTTTTTTTTTCAGTGCTCAGTGGTAGCCGTACATAAAACCCTTTTTCAGAATTATTCAACATAATCATGTCATGAGATTGACAGGTAGGGAGGTTATCATTAAACCACTCAAGCTATCCATCAGTAACTAAATTTAACCACTTAAATACCCCTAAATCACAATAATTAAAATGTACCCATCATTCATTTCCACACTGCTTTACCTAACAAACCCAAAAAAAAATTTAAAAATAACTATTTTCAAACCAATCCTAAAAATAAAAATTAATAACAACAAAGCCCCTCTCCAGATAAAACTGAAATACACCTTGGAGACCGTCAGATCTGTATCATACAGCCAAAAGATACAACTACCACCATGCCTGCCTTTGTCTTCACCGTCACTCCGGATTTTATTAAACTACAGATGCCATGCCACACCACACCAAGTGATTGGAGCAACAGCGATGATCTTTGGCAAGCTGCAAATAGAGACGTGTCAATAATTTCGACAGCTGCAAACAGGGACGTGTGAATAAAATTGATCTCATATTAATCAAGTAGCTGGTAAAGATAAAATGGAATCAATATGATGGGGATAGATAGAAACATAGAAATAGGGTGGTTTTATTTTTTTTTAAAAGGGTAGTTTAATTGGTAAAGTTTTTAAAAGTATTTTTGTTATTGAGTTTAAGTGTTTTATTAAAACATTTTTTTCCTATTAAAATTAGGGTTTTTTTATTAGTGAGAAATTATAAGTTAAGTGATGCCTTAGGGTTTTTTTTATTATTGAGAGATTATTAGTAAAGTGATGCCTTTGAATAAGTATGGATACAAATATAGTGAAAATCCTCAAAGTTTATAAACCAATAATAAAAAATAAAAATTAAAAAATTAGATTGATATATAAAAACTTTATTTTTAGAATCTGAGATATAAAAGTTAAATACTATTTTGTAAGACAAGTGTATGTATTTATTATTATTATTATCTAATTTTAAGGTTACTGTCAACTCAAACACCACATTGGTGTATAAAACCCTCTTGTTTGTGGGACAATGAACCCACCTCCGCGTGATTTGATTGTTAAGTCTACAAATGCATACATACTTTAGTCTACTAAGGCATACATACTCTAAGCCCTCTAATTTTGACCCTATAACCTTTTAAAAGAAAGTACATACTCTTAAATATTAAGCCCACTCAAATTATATGCAAGAATCTAAATTCTATAAACTTAAGTTTAAAAAAATAAAGAATTATACTCTGAACCAAATGGGGTACAATGCTATCCAGATGTTTTAAGTTAATGTGATGATGATCCATTTCATTCTCGTTATTCTTACCCTTTGTTCTCAATGCTAGCACTCCAGCTCAGTCATGAATCACTTCTTCCTCCTCTTCATTTCTTATGAGTTTTATAAGAAAGCTCACCCAAGCTTGCTTTCACATCCATCCTGCACAAAATTACTTTCTCGAGTGGTCATGACTTTAGAGGTTGCTTGGATCACAAGAAACTGCAGAAATCTATGAAATTACTTATCTATTTATGAAATTGTTCTACACAGGAGGGATGGGTAGTCCCCTTGTAATGATCAAGAATGTGACAGCTTGCATGTGAACTCACTCTATGAATCACGGGTATTCAGTATATGTAACTTCACATTATGATGCACTGGTATTCACAGAATATTCTTAGGAAGACAATCCACTACACAAAATAAAGACAAAATATATTTTAAATAAAAAACAATTTCTAGTATAATAAAAATAGAAATGAATATACATATTTGTTTAATTTTAATTAAAAACATTATAAAACATCAATAATATCTTTGTAGATAGAGTTTTGAAGTTGAACTTTGTATGATGAAACCTTGGATGAGTAAATGATGAAACCTTGGATTGGTAGACACTAAATGTTTCAATGTACTTACACAGTTGAACTCCACAAGTCTATCTCCAATATGAAAAATTATGAAAATTTGCATTCCATAAATAAAATATTCTGATTCTACGTCAAATAACATAATTTTATTTCAACTTAAAAAAATACAATAATTAAAAATAAGGAAAAACTTATATTTACCTTTTATATATTTCAATACAATTTGAATATCCATATTAATTAATATATTTCAATATGATATATGTGTGTGAGAAACCTAGTAAAATATTTCAATGTTCACGAAGAAGTAGTTAAAAGTGAAATAATTTAGTTAGTGAACATGTGTACTTCATTCAATTCTTAATATAAAATTGTTATGTGGCATTCAAATAACAATAATAATATTAACAATGACAATAATAATAATATTATTTAATACTCGATGTTGTAATGTAATGCCCTATAAATAAAAATAAATTAAATAAAAATAATTAATGTAATCTATTGTAAATATTTTAACTTAGTCAAAAATTAAATTAAGATAAAAAAAAAAAAGTTTAAAATAACAAAATAAATAAATATAATAATAAATAAAACTAACCATGGCTATTCATGTGGAATATAGCGTATTAAAAGGGAGAAATTAACCAACCTAGATCATCTTAACTCCGGATATACCGAGCGTCGAGAGGGATCAAATCTCTTGAGATGCAAACCTCTTTTAGAGTGAAAAGAGATTTTATCCCCCTCGAAGAGATTTGATCCCTCTCGGCACTTGGTAGATCCGGAGTTAAGATGGATCTAGGTTGGTCCATAAAACATTTAATTATGCAAAGTTAAGTAATATTAACATTTAAAATGGATCTAGGTTGGTAGATAAAACATTTCATTATGCAAAGTTAAGTAATATTGACATGTATTTGTTCTCGAGGGGCAACTCAATTGGAAATAGTTGTGAAAATGACTGGAAATAGTTGTGAAAATGAAGTGTTATGTACTATAAAGTTCGAGGTTCAAATCCCCCCCCCAATTTATTCATGTCTACGGAAGAGGCATGTGTAGGCACCTAGAGGAAAAATTGTAGTGATTGGAATTGATCCCATGCCATGCAAGTACAGGACTAGCCCAATTGCCAATTCCTCTAGTTCATATATATATGTGTGTGTATGTGTGTAGAAATATATTAATAATAGAAAAAACATTTTAATATGGACAATATGGTCCATAAACAAAATATTTCAATGCCCATATCAGGTAAAATATTTTAACATCAACTATGCATATATGTAAATATTATTATAAAATAAATTAAAAAATTAAAATTCTTATTCTTAAAACATTTTAAAATATATCAACTAGTTTCAGTATTTTATATTTTGGTCTTTTTTCATATATATTTTTCATCAATTTTGTCTTAAATATAACAAAGTTTTGTTGGAATTGCAAATTTAAGTTGAGTATTCTACACAATCAAGTGTTTGAAGGGACTTTTAAGGCATTCTATCTATTTATGTATTCAAAAATGCAATTTAAACAATGAAAAATTACACATTGTGTGTGTGTGTAAACACTAAAGATCCATCTTAACCATGCATTTATCAAGTTTCAAGAGGGATTAAATCTCTTGAGGTGCAAACCTTTTTTTCAAATTTTGCACTCTAAAAGAGGATTGCATACAAGAAATATGATCCATCCTTGTGTTTGGTAGATTTATGGTTAAGATGGATCTATATTGGTAACAAATTTCACCTATATTCTTAGAACATATTGTAGATTCCATTATCTTAAGGATATTTTATTTTCAACCACAACCCTTTTGTTGTCGTGAAATACTTTACATTGTTCAATGCCTCAATGATGACCTAAAATGTTTCAAATAGAAGGATATATATGTTGACCTACTATATTTATTAGTCATTATGATGTAGTTTGAGTTTGTACTATGATTCCTTTCATTTAAATATCATGATTTTACGTGTGTTAGATTTTAAGCACAACCACATGATCTAAGTGTGAAAAAATATTAGACTAGTTCCTTGCAACACAAGAAGGGAGAAAATATAATTGTTGAGAAATTGACCATGAACCAAGAAGACAATTCAAATCACTCATAAAATCTAATGATATGTTGTTGTTGAACATGGATACAATATATAGACTCTCCAGGAGACCAACCAATTTTAATTAGGTTGGAGTTTCATGTTCATGTACTTAATATAATTCAAAAACACTTTCCTTAGTTGGCAAATAAGTCAAAATTAGGCAGAGAGACATAAAATTAGTAAAAAATCCTAAGATGGAGTGGACTAGATGTAAGTGGAGTTAGAAATTAGTTAGAATTGATTAATAACTCTCACATGAAAAAAACTAACTAGTTAAACTTAATTAAACTCCAAAATAGGACTTAAAATCAACTAAGAAGGGGATGAGAGAGAAAAGTGGCCATTAACTATTGCAAAGCAGGGAGGGAGTGTGTACTTACTCTAGAAAGGCTTATGCATGAGGTGGTATGAGTTTATGGAGTGGAAATATCCATGTCATCCTCCAACCAATGTCTAGTTAGTGCCACATGTCATCCTAGGTGGCACTCTCTCTAAAAATAGACCTACTAAAAATAGAAAATGTGCCAAAATATAGCGATGCCTAGTAGTGAATGAAAAGTGGTCATATGTGCCCCTAATAATGTATGTAAGAGGTTCTAATGATGGATAGAGTGTAGGTCCTCTTGAGGTCCTAATGAATAATTGAGAGTAATGAACCCCAACAGTGTGATGCTATTTTTTGAATAATCTAAGAAATAATTGCAATGTTTCTTACAAGTTTTTTGTTGGGTGCAAATGTATACTGATATATCATCTCTTGTCTAAGTTGCTATATTTTTTTATTTTTTACACATGAATTCAACTTTATAAAAATTCAGATTGGTTGAATTGGCAAGGTCCATCTATTATTTTAACTTCTTGTCATGCATGGATGCTAGATTTGATTGGTTGTATATATATTATTCTATTCCATTTGATATATAAACTAGCATAACCACATTAATAAAGTGATTGATATATGTTGATCAACATCATTTCGACCTTTCATACACTATTGAATGCAAATAATTTTAAAGGTGGAAAATGATATTGATCGACAAATATCAACCACTTTATTAATTTGGTTGTGCTAGTTGACAACCGATGTTTATGGGGCAAATTAGCAGACCATGGTTGACATTATTTGACTATGGTTAAAAATGGTTGACAAGGTTGACCATAGTCAACCATTAATGTAACAATGTATTTATGTTAAATTAATGTTACATGGTTAAGCTTACTTGAATATGTTTGAACATGGTTGACTATCATCAACATATGGTTGACTTTAGAAATATGGTCAAGTTATGGTTGACCATGAACATGGTAGTCCATGTTTTCATTGGTTGTTCATGTTGAACATGGTTATCTATGGTTTGAACATCTTGACCATGGTTGACCATTTTATCCGTGGTTGATTTCGATTGAGCATGGATGAACACGGTTAAGTATGGTTGAGCTTGTTGAGCATGGGTGAACATGGTTAACTATGGTTGAACTTGGTGACCATGTTTGGTCATGGTTGAGCTTATTCGACTATCGTTGACTATGGATAAACATGGTAGACCAATGTTGTTAGCATTTACCTACAAATGATTATGGTAGACCATAGATGACCATGATGCCCATGTTGACCATGGTTGGCCATCTTAACCATGTGAACCATGGTTGAACATTATTAACCATAGTAAATCATGTTTACCATCGTGGTTTGGACATGTTGGAATTTGGTTAAACATGGTTAACCATCTTGACCATGGCTGAACTTATTATCTATGACTGGCTATGCTTGATCACATATGATAATGGTTGACCATCTTTGAACTTGGTGAACTAAGGGAAGATCATGGTTGACTTAGTTAAACATGGTTAGCCATGGTTGTCAATAGTTTTGTTTGTCACATTACAACATCATTTTGTTTTTCCAATTGCAATGAAATTCGATGCCCATTACATTGTGACATCATCTTTTGTGTGCCACATTGCAATGATGTTTATTGTTCATCACATTGTGATGTTGTTTATTGTTCATCAAATTATGATCACACTTATTGTTTGTCATATTGCAACATAATTTTTTATTTGACACATTATAATGTCATTTATTGTTCATCATATTGTGATGACATACATTGTTTGTCACATTACGACATTGATCATCACAGTGTGATGTTGTTTGTTTTTCATCATATTATGATGATGTTTATTGTTTTTTATATTGCAGTGTTATCTATTCTTCATCACGTTGCGATGTGTTGAGCACATATTTATATTAAGAGGGGGGTGTGGATCATTATAAGACAATTTTGCCTTATTCAAACATTCAGAAGCCATAAGGAAATGTAATGATCCAAATACATAAAAAACAGAAGTACACAAATGCACAACAATGTGAGTGTGGACTAAAACTCTAATACACGTAATAACAGGAGAAACTCCTCAAAATATCCAAATACATTCATACATCCAAATCACATGTCCTCCATAATGAATTCATGATCTTTATAAACCTATCCACACATTGCACAGTGTGGTCCCTTCATTATTAGTATGACCCTATTATATATACATTTATATGTCACATGTACATTTGACCCCATATATGCCCCCCTTTGGATCATACCATATACATTTAACCCAAAATAGGCCCCCGTTGGGGTCATAACATGCTACCCTCCTTTGAAAAGATTTTTCCTCAAAGCTTTACTCTTAAGGGAGCTACATGTGATGAAACCAAATAATATGATTTCCTTATATTTTGACATTCTTCTTTCCATTGATGATAATCCATACATCCAAACTCAATTACTTTCGGTCTTAATCCTTGATTGTTGGTTGTTACATAGTTTTCTTTGCTTCGATTCCATGTCCTATTGTTGTGATTTATCCCATTTGTAGGAGTTTTTGGTCTTTGATAATGTCCTATTTAATAGTTATTTGGTGATGTGATGTTCCATGAATATTGATGAGTACTCCATATTCTTCCTTGATAATGTTTATATGGATCTTCTTGTCTTCCTTGATAAGGTTGATATTGATCTTCTTGTCTTCCTTGAAATCTTTCTTGGTAATAAGGATTTCAATATGGTTTCACATTTTTTAATGTCCCAAAAAGGAAATAACTATGCTAAACAAGCAAAATACACATATCACACAAAAATTCAGACAATAATTTAACACCCATAAAATTGTACCAGAACTGTGCCAAACTTAGTCATTTTATTATCAAAGGAGAGTACAATGCATGGAACGTGTGCACCTGAATTTCCAAAGCATGCTATACAATCCTAGGTGAGAAAAATGCTACCCGGATGCAAAGGAAAGACTTCTCATCAATGTTCTACGCTAGTCCTAGAAATTCAGCAACCTCTAGCTAGAACAAACCTTTGTTTGAGCCTCAAAAAATGCTCAGAATTTTTTTCCAAATTAGTATTGGGCTTTCCACCACAAACCCAAAAAAACATAGAAATGGTTTGGCCTATCTCCAAGCCAAAGTCGAACCCACAAAGTGTGCAAATTCCCCAGTGAACTAACAATTTGCCTTTTTATATGAATTAGTATTTTAAGCCTAAATATCACCCAAATTTTTTTGAAATTTTAGCCATTAGCTCCTCTCACAAAACCCACAAAAAACCATAAATGGTTTGGCCTAATTTTGACCTCCCAAAATTGACCCTCAAAAGGCACTATAGAGTCCCTAATAATTCTCCATTATCTGCTGCAAAGATACGGCTGAAAAATCCACCTCCAGTGCTTAGAAAATTCTATAAATTTATATTTGAGGTACTTGTCAAAAACCCAGAAAAACCCAAAAATAGTTCGACCTGGTTTTTACCTTCCGAAATCGACCCCCAAAAGGCCATACGCCCTCCAAATCTGTTGAAGCACACTACCTGCTAATATAGTAGAAAAATCCTTCTCAAACACTTTAGAAAGGTAGAAATCAAATCAACCAATACTTCCCTTATTTCTCTCGGCAAAAAATAGCCCTCTGGAAGAATGTTGCAATGGCCACACTAGATACACTATTGCGTGCTCCATAAATATGCATTGTTGGGTCGAACTGAATACAAATGTTGGAAAACTCTCTACAAATATCCTTCGGATGATAATTGGATGAACCTCTCTAGGGTGGCACTCTAAGTCCCCCGAAGAAAGGGTGAGTTCTCTGCTTGGAAAACTCTTGCTAAACAACAAGTAACCCGACTAAATAGCTTGAGCAACAAAATAAAATTCAATAAGCCAAGAATGATGAAATGAGGAGTGTTGCCTTCCTTTTATAGATTTTGTGGAGCCTTTTTCCCTCCATGCAATTCAAACTATTGGCTTAGGAAGTACTTATTTTCCTTGTGTGAAGAAAACCAAAATAACTTCACTTCTAACTCCTAAGCCTCCCAATAAAATTTCCTCCAAAATTGGCCCTAAAATGAGAAATAAATCTTGTTCCAAAATAATTTAGGAAGAGACATTATAGTCCTCCCCACCAAAAATTTCTTGTCCTCAAGCAATGCATGAACAAGTGCCCTCTGTTATCACCCCAAGAATCTCACCTAGGTTGTATATCAGTGATACTCAAGAACATTAAAAATTTAGCAATTCTATCGGATGAAATGATGGATAAATGGAGGATGTGCAGCGCCTTTAAGCCAGATAACCACTTCTACTATGATTGACCCCAGACATGGGTGAACAGCCCCAGACTACAAGGCTTTTAACCACCAATTACTCACAACTTAAGGTAAAGGTGATAATCAAGAAAACTAATCACCCCAGCGGATGCATAGGACCCTGTGATGGCCGGCGGCAACCCGTAAAAGGTCTGTAAATCTGGATTCTAATACATAGACAGGATGACAGCTCTCTATGCATTACAACAACAGAAACCTGCATACATGTTCAGTTATACATGCCAAATTCTAACACAGAGGTGGGATGACAGCCCCTCTAATGCTAACATTTACAGCAAATGAACGAATGCAAAACAGGCACAGCTTGGAACAAGAAGAAGAAATGGAAAGTGAGCAATTGACAGCAAAAGAAGCTTGTATCAATTGGAAATGAAGACCAGATGCTGCAGGTTACAAAGTAGTTACAGTCTCCAGAAGTTAGAAGGCTACAATAAGCTCTCATTCATCAAACACTCATCACCTGATTACATCTAAGTTCTGAGTATATATAGTGTTACAATACAAAATATCTCTGTTAAACAATGCGTGGAGGAGCCCATAAATGGCCACCCACCATATTTACATTTAGGAATGGCCCTCTGATACAAATCTAACTGTGTTTTGAATAGATTTGTCCCTCTCTGGTGCTTTGTGGTCCTTTTTGGGTAGGTGGAATGAAATATGGGTGAAGCCCATAGCCATTGAATGCTTTGACTGGATCTGCGGTGTCCTGCTTCCTTCTTGGCCATACTGTTGATTAACTGCAGTCGCTGAACATTGAAATGGCTCCATCATGACTGATAAATGTTGATCTGTTTGGGGCACGTCCTCTTTCCTGCTTGGCCATACTGTTATTTGAAGGCAGCTACCTACTGCGTTGTACTGCTGCATGCTTGCTTTCATCATCTTCGCGCCACTGAGAAATACAGCCCACCTTGTTATTTTTGGAATATCAAGGGCCCACACACATATATTTTTTCTATCGGGTCTGCCTTTCAGGTCGCATTACATATCTTAGCCGGCCAATCCTCTGTTTCATTGTATTCGAAAATACATGTAAAAATGTCCCAAAATCATAAAAATGGCTTTTGGGGACCTCAAATATTATGCCATTCTGCTTTGAAAACCCATCGGGTCCGGGCCTCATCGCATTAGCATCCATACATGCCATTTGCTATGCACCACTGATTTCCCCGATTGCGATATGCCGACTCTCGGACCCCATCAGGTCGCATACATGCCTTGTATAGAAGCTCCACCCCTTTGAAAGTGTCGACAGCGATATCACCGCGGACCCGATGATTTATCGAAAACAATGTATAGTGCTATCGGGTCCGGCTTGTCGCATCGCACATAACCATGTAAAAGGCACTGCCCCCTTTGTAAGCACTGAGGCGATATGTCGACGTGATATCGGCGATGTGATGTCGGCGATCGCATATCGCCAAATATAAAGGCCCAAACCTCTTTTGTAAGTCCTCCATTGCGACCCGCCGATGCGATATCGGCGATCGCTCATTGGTGAGGTCTCCTGAGTCGCTACCACTGCCTCCCTACTCCGACTGTGGTGTGCCGATGCAATTTGGATCATTGATCGGCCAGATCCAATGGCTGATATGATTTCGGACCCTTAGGCCTGCGATTTGAGATTTTAGCCAAAATTTGGAGAATTGAACATTAGAAATGGTTCGCTTGGCATGAACTTAGGTGTGTTTGCAGCCTTTGAGAGTGATTGAATCCATTTTCTTATCCTTTTACATAACAGAGCTAACACTGGCTCCTTCTGGGGATGAGATCCTCCCTGTGAGCTCTCAAGAACCTGCAGATCAATGCCTTTCCCACAACAAATCAAATTAGCAAAAATTCCTAGTGCTCCATTGGGCAGGGAGTCTACTATAGTTACACTAACAACCGATAAAAGAAAAATATTTACAGTCTTAAGGCCAGAGACCTTAAATGACATAGTTTTTCAAAAACCACCCATTAACTGGGACATCAAAAACTGTCTCCCCTTCCATACTTTTCAGTATGAGGGTATTGTTCCCTTGAATCTATGAAATAATGAACGGGCCTGTCGAGAGAGCATCGAATTTCCCATGATTGCCTTTCTTTTCTTTAAAAGTATCCCATTTCATAACCAAATCCCCAACTCGGAAATTGTTTCTTTTTGCCTTCTTGTCAAAGGCTTCTTTGACCTTTTGCTGATGTGCTGTATCTTTTTCAACCAGCTGTTCTCGAATCTGATACAATTCTGTTAAATCAGTGATTCTATTTGCCATATCATACTCTTCATTCTGCGCTGTTTGAAGCAACTTTGCCACTGGGAGTGTAAGTTGAATTGGAAAAATGGCATCAGTACCATATACCAGCTTGAAGGGAGAGCAGCGTGTAGATCTCCTGATAGTCACTCTGTCCGCCCAAAGTGCATACTTCAGCTTGGCATCCCAATTCTTTTTATTATCCTCTAACAGCTTCTTAATTATCCTAATTAGACTTTTATTAGAGGATTCTGCTAAACCATTCCCTTGGGGGTAATAGGATGTGGAATGAACAAGTTTAATGCCCATCGAATCACACATTTCCACCAATTCTTTTGCCCTGAATGCTGCTGCGTTATCTGTTATTAGCTTATGCGGGCAACCAAATCTGCTGAAAATATTTTCTGATAAGATTGGCATGACCACATTATGATCAACCTTCCTTGTTGGGATTGCTTCAATCCATTTTGTAAAATAATCAGTGGCCACTAATATCCACCTGTGTTGGCCACTGGAATGTGGGTTGATTTCACCAATAAAATCCAAGCCCCACTGCTGAAAAGGTCCTTTTGCAATTATTGGCTTTAGGGGCAGGGATTTCAACTGCTGCTTACCTTCAAATCTCTGGCACCTGTCACAAGATTTAACAAAAGCAAAAGCATCAGAAAATAAAGAGGGCCAATAGTATCCGGCTCTGAGAATCTCTTGGGCCGTAGTTCTCCAATAATGATGTCCTCCACACATGCTGTCATGGAACTGCTGCATAACTACTATTGACTGTTCTTTGTCTAGACATCTTAAAAGCACTCCAGATGGATCCCTCCAATAAAGCAAACCATCATTTATGCAATATTTTGTTGCCTTGAGTTTTAAAGTTCTTGCTTGACTTTGAGAAAATTCTGAAGGAACCTCTAGCTTTAGCAGGAAATTAATTATTGCAGCATACCGGCTACATGAAGCTAGGTTTTTGGGCACTGACTGTTCTCTCTGCGTTTTGGCTGTTTCATGCTCTTCTATTTGACCATTTTCTGCTACATTGAACAAGAAATCGATGTTCAAAGACCTGCAATTTTCTTCAGCCAACAGTTTAGCAAGCCCCTGACCTCTTACCAGCTTAGTGGGCTTCAGCTCTATGTTGAACTCTATCATTTTTGCAATCCATTTCGCTCTTTTTCCATCAACATCAAGCTGCGTTAATACATCCTTTATTGCAGCAGAAGGCACATATGCAACTATTTTGGAATGCAAGATGTATACTCAGAAAGCTTTCAAAGATTTGACAAGAGCATACGCCTGCTTTTCAATAATATCGTACCTTAACTCAGCATCCCTTAAGTTCTTGCTGAAAAAGGCCACTGGATGCTCTTGACCTACTTCAACTTGCTGCAACAGAACAACTGCGATTGTGTCCTTAGAGGCAAATGAGAACAGATGAAACTCCTTGCTATAGTCAGGGCTTATTAAAGTAGGAGCTTGCATAGTAGCCAACTTAATGGAATCAAAAGATTTTCTGGCCGCATCAGTCCACTTTACCTCTGCTCCCTTTTTTAACATGGAGGTTATGTTCTTAACCATCTCAGCAAAATTAGGAATGAATCTCCTCACAAAGTTAATTTTGCCCAGAAAAGATTGCATGTCTTTCTTTGATCTTGGAAGAGCCAAGGCCTGAATTGCTTTGACTCTTTCTGGGTCGATTTCAACACCTGCAGCAGATACTACATGCCCCAGCAGTTTGCCTTCTTCCAAAGCGAATTGGGATTTTTTGGGATTGAGTGAAATCCCAAACCTTCTGCACTTCAAAAACACCTTTCTTAAATGTTGTAAATGCTCATGATGGCTGTTGGAGTAGACTATTATGTCATCAAGGTAGATTAGCACAAATTTATCCTTTTCTCCCCCAAAAGCTATATCCATAGCACGCTGAAAGGTGGCTCCAACACTCATCAGTCCAAATGGAATTTTAGCATACATGAACGTGCCCCAAGGTGTGGTAAATGTTGTCTTCTCTTGATCATCTGGATGCATAGCGATTTGATTAAAGCCTGAAAATCCATCTATAAAAGACATTACTTTGGCACCTGAGACCTGCTGCAACAAATGCTCCATTTTTGCCAGAGGATAATTGTCCTTTTTGGAGCACTTATTTAGATTCCTGAAATCAACACACAGTCTGATTTCTCCATTCTTCTTCCTCACAACAACCAGATTCGCCACCCATTTAGAATATCTGAAAGGCACTATTATCTTAGTAGCCAACAACTTTTTAATTTCTTTCTCCACCAGAGGAAGGAGCAACGGATTCATTGGTCTCAGCTTCTGTTTGAAAGGAATAGTGTCTTTTTCAAGCAGAATTTTATGCTGAATTACATTTTTGTCATATGTTTTCAGATCGCTGTACTCCCAAGCAAACACATCAGTGAACTGCCTCATTAACTTGCAGTATTCGGTATTCTGCTCATCATATAGTTTAGCGGACAGATTAATAAATTTGGGCTGGCCTGGGCTTCCTATATTATACTTACATACAGTAGATTGATCTTCTTTATAGGCAGCTTTGTAAGGCACATCATTGTGATCAAATAATCGCTCAAGAGGAATTAAACCCTTAGGAATGTGGTTGCTAGGAAGTTGGACTATGCTATTCTTGCCAATCTTACTTTTAAACTGGAACTTGGGAGCTTCTAGAAAAGCATCATTATTTTGGTCAATTTGCATTTCAAAAAATTCATCAATGACTTGAAGAAACCTATTCAACTCATCATCATCATCAAAAACTTTCCAATGGTGGACATTATCAGGCACAGAGGGTCTATACTTCATTTGTACCTCATAAACTAGTTTGGGAGGAGATGGAGGTGTAAACAGACTAGTTGAGACAGCAAGGGAGTCGGCAAGCTGATTTTGGGCTCTAGGAATATATGAAATGCAGAAAAAATCAAAGGAGTCTTTGACTCTCGATACCTCATCTCTATAAGCTCTCAGCCTTGGCTGCTTTGCTTGGAATGTTTTATTTACTTGCTGAATTATCAGATCAGCATCTCCAAATACCTTAAGCTTCTTTATTCCTCTGTCTTTAGCTGCCTGAAGGCCCAATAGCAGAGCTTCATACTCTGCTATGTTGTTTGTCACCTGAAATACCAGCTTTAGGGACAATTCAACTCTTTCTTGCTGTGGGGATACTAGCACCACCCCTGCTCCTGCAGTCTCTTTGGTGCAAGCTCCAGCAAAAAACATCTCCCAAATCTGTTCATCTATATCATGCTCGGCCTGATCTGATTGTTTCCTGACCTGTAATGAGGCCTTCTGAGATTCTTCTATTTGAAGAATGCATGCACCAAAATCAGTGTCCACTGCATATATGGGATGATTTGTAGGATTCTTCTCATCACTAATGATATATGCCAGCTGTGCTTCTCTATATAATCTCCTGCTTTCTCCTCCAAACACTGGGACGGTTGCATAAGATAGATCATTCTGTAATGTCCCTCCTAGTCTCTTAATCCACCCTCTAGACAACAGCATACCAAACTTCGGAGGGACATCGGCCACCACTATATCCATCATCATACTCTTCATAGGCACCTGGGTTAAGGTAATGGCTAGATCCTTAATCAATCCAAGGCATTTTACCTTCCTTGAATCAAAAGAGAACAAATCATGATAGGGTCTAGTGATATCAAGGCCTAACTCTTCCATGACAGTTTTAGGCATTAGATTGTGGCTGGCACCTGTGTCTAGCAGACAATTGTGGAGGATTTTATCATGGATAGCCAATGAAACATAGAAAGATGGAGAACTATTATCAGCAGGTTTGATCATGGGACTAAGCACAATAGCAGGCTTATCATCTTGCAAGTTGACAGAGTCCATGAAGGTTTGTTTAGACTGTAGATCAAGGGCCTCAAGGATGGGTTTTCTGAACAATTCACTCTTGACCAACTCAGCCAGAGGCACAGCAACCTTCAATTTTTGAACTTCTGATTCAAAAATGAAAGACGAGAAAGGCTTATCAGTAGTTTTTACCTCTTGGACTGGAACTTTGAGGATGACCGGATCAGCTGCTGATCTTCTTTGCCTGGTATGCTGTGGAGCTACTTGGGCAGCAGCTTCTTGTGCAATTGTTTCTTTGGGATTATTTGCATTGGATCTTAGATTATATTTGCGCTGTTGTTCACCTGATTGCAACACAACACCAGTGTCCCATCCTTGCTTGTTTTGCTCTTGCTACAATGACTCTTCATATTCAGCCAATGTTAAAAATACAGCGCTACCTTTATCTTCCATGCAGTGAATTTCATCTTCCTCTTCTTCAAATTGTTCCCCCTCCATTACTGCATTTTGAAAAGGAGCTTTAACCTTATGATCTTCTCTGGCTTGCTCACCTCTTTGCATGATTTACAGCTGATCATTTGCTTTTCTGAATGGGTTTGGACTTCTTGGAGCAAATGTGTTTTGCTGCCTTGTTTTGCCTAAAGCCTGCTCTACTTTTAGCCTCGAAACTTCAACAGCCAATGACTCTATCATCTTAGTCATTTTTTCTAACTTAGGCTCTGAAGTTGGAGCCTGAGAAGAAGAAACCTCCCCTCTCGGCTTTCTCCTATCAATTTGACTTTTCAACTTCTCTGCTGCCATAATATTTGATTCCACCTCGAGGGCTGCTTCTTACATATCATTCAAGGTAGGGCATCTTCTTTCTCTCAACAGTAAGCAGAAATCAGGGTCAAAAGAATTAGCATATGTAAGTTTGGCAGTGGTGGGGGTAGGCTTTACCTTAGCTGGTATTTTACTATACATCTTATTAAATATTTTATTGAAATCAGGCAAAGATTCACCCTTTTCTCTTTTCAAGTT
>APFE030658720.1:3447-67034 GCA_000404065.3 Pinus taeda
CCAGCACTTGAGTAGGCTCAGAAGCCCAATAGACGTGTCTACTCATCATCTACGTTTTAGTATAAATTGGTGAGGATTTGAAGTCATTTGAACACACATTCTTGGTGTGATCTTCTCCTCTACATGTCTTTGGGTTTTGGTGGAGGAGAGACACTAAGGTATTCGCTGACCTAAGTACAGTATGATGCCCTAGTTTATACACAAATGATGCCCTAGCCTGCACGCTGTTCAAGAAGCCCTAACACAGTCCTGTAATGGAGTCTCCTAGCCACAGTAAGAGAAGACATTCTTACGTTGTTCATGAAAACCTATACACAGTTCATGATGAGGATTCTATGCAGATATGGAGGCCCTAATACGCTGTTCTAAGCAGCCCTAATCGAAGTCAATGGATGCCCTTTATATGATGTACAGATATGTTGTTCATTGTGGTTCATATATGCTGGTCATAGATATACGCTGAAATGGATATACCTCATACGCTGGAATGGAAGACCTGATACGCAGTTATGGAGATGTCTATTCACAGCCAATGTGATGCCCTAATCCGTAGTCAATGGAGACACCTAGCCGCAGTCATGAAGGCATCTCAACGCAGTCAATGAAGCTATCTTACACGCTGTTCTTGAAGACACTTATACGATGTTCATTATGGAATATTCTTACGCTAATCATGGGCTGTTCATCATAAGGATATTCCAATATAAATAGAGACATACACACAGATATATGTAGCTGTAAATGGAGACCTATACGATGATATATATAGTCACCTAATCCGCTGTAAATAGTAACACCTTATACGCAGGCAGAGGAAGGATTGCTGTAGGTAACAGCATGACAAATTAGGTCTGCTGGCAGCATGATGTATGGACAACAGCATGATGTAGATCATGGGTAGATCATGATGATGGAAGGGGCAGCATATGCACAGACAGCAAAATGACAATGAGTCATACTAGCAGGGGCAGCATATGCACAGACAGCAAAATGACAATGAGTCATACTAGCAGGGGCAGCATATGCACAAGCAGCATGATGACAATGAGTCATACTAGCAGGGGCAACATAATGACGATGATGTATGGGCAGCAAATGGACGAGATACAGAATGATGATAGGTGAAGGAGTCACCTTGAGGATCAGTTGAAGCAGAATGTCTTCAACTGACCTCATCGTTATAGGATATGATCTATGCTTAGATCTAGATAAGTCAAAGTGTTGACTTCTATTGTAAATGTACTCTCTCTCTCTTTCTCTATTGAACTTTGAAGATAAAAGAAGATTTGATCAAAGGGTTTCCCCACACATTGTGGGGTTTGTCCCTGGCTCGCGCCATATCTTGTGTCCTCTTGTCTTGGCTTGTCTTCTGCGTTTTGTATTTATGTTCTATCTGCAATTTATCGTAACACTGATGTGATTGCTAACTGTGAAAATTTAAATAAATTGCTCTAGCATAGAACATACCTAAATTTAACATTGACCCACACCCGCACCAAAACTCTCAAATGGAAATTTGTTGTTGCTTTTCTTCAAGAATGGAAGGGGATCATCATTCTCATTTTTTTAGATGACGCAGTTGCCGGCCACCCTTGCAACACCAACATTAGCCTCTTATTCCATTTATTTCCTCTTAGCTAAAGTAACATTTGCACATGTTCCAATTTCACAGACTGGTAAGGCCAACAAATGAGCTTTCACACGATAATAAATGCTCTTGAAATGATTGTTGCAATAGTTGCATTTCCAAGCAACATCGCCTCCTCCCTTCAACTTGTTGCTTGGCCCTTGATCTCTTATGTCATACTTCCACAAGGGATATTTGCTTTCTTGAGCTTGTTGTCTTTCTAAACTTATTCTGCCCTCAACATTTGAAGTTGTTGTTGCAGCCCCAATTCCAATAGATGGAACACTTGCATACCCTAATGAAATTGGAACAAGAGCGGCATCACCGAACGGGGCATTATTTCCCTTCCTTTGCCCCTTCCCTGCTGCCTTGATTGAGCCATGAATGTTGTAAAAAAATATGGAAAAAATGCACAAACTTGTATAAAAAAATGGATATGAAAACTATTGTAGCAAAAATGCAAAAAAAATAGAAGCCAAATGCACTTACCTGTTGCTTGAATCACCTCCAAAATGCTCCCAAACCCTTTGTCAGTCGTTCCCACACACCCACAACAAGAGAAACACTCAAGAATGAGTGAGAAATGGGCCCAAATCGGGCTTTAAAGGCAGTGTGGCACACTTTTCAGAAGGACACAAGTCCCGAAATTGGGGCTCGCGTGCCCTTCGAATGCAACCTACATGCCCATCGAATCCCACGTGCTAGGGCATGCTGGACTCGTGAATCGGACACGTGTCCTAGAGAATCATCTCTGATTCGTGGGATTCGAGACATGAGGGGGATGAGGACGAATCTGATTTCTTATATATATATATATAATTTTACAAAAGAAAATTAAATATATACTCTCCTTTTTGTCTTTTATATATTTTAACTATTTTACTTTTCTTTTTCTATTTTATATACACACACACACTACTTTTTTTTAAATATTATATATTCTTTTTTTTCTTTAATGGCCAAAAACCTGACAGCAGAATGGAGAACCTCCAAAAGTTGTGTGGCTAAAGAATCAAACAGCAACGAACTTGACTAACAGTTGATGGCCAAAGGCCAGATCAGACTGACTCTATACAGCAGTTGAGCAGCCAGATACTCTCCTTTTTGTCTTTTATATATTTTAACTCTCCTTTTTGTCTTTTATATATTTTAACTACTTTTTTATAACTTTTTTTTCCTATTCTATATACACACACACTACTTTTTTTTAAATATTATATATTCTTTTTTTCTTTAATGGCCAAAAACCTGACAGCAGAATGGAGAACCTCCAAAACTTGTGTGGCTAAAGAATCGAACGGCAACGAACTTGACTAACAGTTGATGGCCAAAGGCCAGATCAGACTGACTCTATGCAGCAGTTGAGCAGCCAGAGGGTTGAACAGATATGAGACCAATGTAACGAACAAAGTTCATACTATGCAATAATCTTCAGAAAACTTGGTACACAAAGACATCCATTGAGGATAAGAAACATATATATTGAATAGTGTATAAAAGAATTGATATGAAATATTATTGTTACAAAGGAGGGCCCACTTATATACCTAGGCAGGTGCCCCTTCATGAATGGTCATTCCTTAGGGACGTGCCTCTTCAGTAACTAATTATTAGTTGATCATTATTTATGATTATTATTACTTACATTATTTTTATTATTTTATATATATTATATTCATAACACCGCCAATTAATGGCTCTTTAACAGGACAACAACTCCATACCACCTTTTCAAAGCATACAAAACAGCTCACATGGTTTTTTTATTGATGGCTTGCTATAAAATAGTTGTTCAGTGATGCATTCATATATATGACTACAAAATTCTTTCAAAATTCATCTCGTTAAAAAGCAGCATATAATGAGGATGGTCAACACTTAACATCTAGGGTCTATATCCTAAACTTGTGTCCATCCACATCCATGACAGTGCATTCCATAATTTGCAGTTACTTTAACCTACTTAGAAAAGAGAGAAGGGGATCTTACCAGCAAAACTGCACTCTCATCCTCCAAACGATCAAGAGTACTTTCCCACTGTTCCTTGAAAGTTTCCATTTCATTCTCAACAGCATCTTCTAACTGCCCAATATACACAAAAGAAATAATCTGTCTAGTTTCAATACTCATAAACATGAGCAACAAAATCCCAAAAAGAACAATACAAGTAAAAGAGGCTCTTACATCTTTCCCAGTTAATGACTCAGATAACTCGGACCTAACATCCCTTTCAACACGGGCAAGTGATTCTTCCTCTAATGATTCTTGAGCTTCCGCTGCCTAAAAAATTGACAATTACATATCACATCACATTTATTAGAATATATTCACCAGAAAACATATCTATGTAGCTTTAAGATAGGAGGTCCTTTTCATGTTGAGAAAAATGACTACAAAAAAGGAACCGCTGACATCATTATACAAGCAAATATCTTTGCAGCTCAACCATCAACCTTTGTTCTACTTAACTCTCTAAACTGCAAAAACTTGCAAGGCCATGATTAGATGAATCAGGGGCCATGCAGCAAGCATACCTTGCTTTCAACCTGTAAAAAATCATCAATCAGATCTTGAACCTCTGCATCTGTTAGAGGCATCTGCAAAGAGAAATTAAACCAATGTCACATGACTAAGAGCAAAATTATAAAATTAGAAGTATACTCAAGTTTCTGAAAAAAATTCAAATTAAAACTAGCTTTATTCAGATTATTAAATCTAGAGGATCTGCTAGAAGTTACAAGTGATAAAGATTAAGCCTGAGGTGGGCCGGTCTCTTAAGCAAATATCTTGAAAATACCCCATCAAAACAAACTGGACAAGAATATTCGCACAAAATAAGAGTTCAAGTTCAAGTTCATAATTACTAAACCATTGATTGGTGTTTGCTATTAAACGAAGTTATAATTCTGCATACTTTCTCCTAGCCAGTTTACAAATATACTCCAGCTTACAGGCTAAGATGGGACTTTTACGTTCTTTCAATTTCCATCACAAGGAGGAAAACTGGTTAAAAATGTATAAACGATATTATAAGCATCCATATATTGCCCCAGTGTATAAATATAACTAGAGATTTCATTCACTGTAACGATAAAAGGTCTGTCAGAATGTGTCCAATGAAAACAGTTTTACAGAACATACAAGAATAAGCCATTATTAACCAAGTAAAACCTTATTTTTATTTGCATCAAAGCAACTTAATCCATGTCCCTCACAACTCTGAATGCTTTTGTGGATGCAAGTAAACATAACATGTGACACAAATAGAAAAAAGACAGCTCAGATAATATCAAGAAAAGACCCAAAAGCATGGACAAGATCTCATGGATGCAGATAGCACTAGCCTAATATTAGAAAAAATTACCCTCAAAGAAATGGAATTTTCAGGAGAAAACTATTACCCACTATATCAATTTATTGCATGATCATAAATCCCAGACAGATATCTTCCATTGTTATTTTTGGAAAAGTGCACATAAACCTAAAATGTACAATATTGATATCATGATAAAATCTCCTGCTCACCTTGTTTGTTACTAAAAAAATGCACAGAAGAGACTCATTACTTAGATAATACCCTGCAGTTAACATAATCCATAGCATCACATATAACCAATTTTTAGGACACTTGTTACATGACATGCAACCTGTGGCATAATACATCCACATGCATGCTTAAAAGGTAATATCTTTATTCAAAGCCTTGAAATTATTACCCACTAGAAGCAAATAAGTTAATAACCATGCTAAATGTCGTGCACAAGATTGAAGACTATAGAATCTAATGAAATATTATAGAGAGAGACTGAACATTAAGATAAGAAGCAATTTGCTTAGGAGGGAGGGTCAACTGTCCCAGTGCCTACATTAGTGGCCAGATTAAGGTTAGCTAGGGCACAGTCTACATATAAGCCACCTCTAAGTCATTTGTTAATGACCATGCTAAATGTCGTGCACAAGATTGAAGACGATAGAATCTAATGAAATATTATAGAGAGAGACTGAACATTAAGATAAGAAGCAATTTGCTTAGGAGGAAGGGTCATCTGTCCTAATGCCTACATTAGTAGCCAGATTAAGGTTAGCTAGGGCACAGTCTACATATAAGCCACCTCTAAGTCATTTGTTGCATGACAATGCTTCTATTGGTCGTGACAGCAAAGCCAAACATCAGGGAAGAGAGAAAAATACCTAATGGCATCCATCTCCACCAAATGAAGAATCGAATCATGCATCATTAGCACTAACTACTGCATGTCCAACAAATGACCACAAAAGTAGGTCAGAGGGACTGAAGACACATCCAATATGAACATAATGTGGGAGTCGTTGGGCACCATAGAGGGATCTGGGCGTACAATCTTGGGGAAGGCGTAGAAACAAGAGAGCCCTTCTCCCATACCACCCAGGGTCAAACGAAGAAAATCGATATAGAACTTGACTACTACACTGAAGCTGTGATGAAGTCCAATGACAAGGAGGCACCCTGCTCTGGAAACCAAGGTCAGTCCATCTATCACTATGATTAAGTGCGGTCAGATGTATGGTCCTGCACCAGCCTAGAGGATATCAATCAACCTTCCAAGAGGAGGGGAGATTGAGCAGAGACATCCCGTCTCACCACTTGTATAGTCTAGGACACTCTAAAGATACCCCTATCTCTTGTTACCATGATCTGGCGGGGCAACATGAAAATATGAGGGTATCCTCCGGGCAGTCTCATGGAAGGGTGAGGTGGACAAAAGTGGAATCTATGGCTGAATATATCCCTGGTGAAGAGGGCTACGAAATTGCTAAATAGAACTAATGCATCATATAGTAAACGCAAACCTCTAGATAGAATTTTATATTGTCATCGTAATAGACACCCATATAAAAAATAATATATTATTTGTCATGTCCCTAATTTAGATTTTCTGTGATGTTCCTTTTTCTGGTGTTCCTTATGTCATGGTTAGGATGGACTTTCAGGGTTGGAGGCAGACAGGTCACAAGCGCAGGTTTACATCATCAACGGGCCTAGTGGCTTTTGGAGATGTTTTATGGGGGCTGGAGAAGGTCACTAGCCATATTCCATCATTAGGATTGATACCGCACAGCTTGCTTCTTGTTCCATTGCATTCTGACAATTCCCGTAATGCGGAGTTATTATTGTGCATAACTCAATTAATTACGCTTAAGGTGGCATTCCGAGAAGAATACTTGACGAAACACCTTAGTCTAATAGCTCATTGGAACCGGAGCGAAGAGATCTACAAGATGGGATGGTTAGAAGTGATTTTCAGTGGCCTGAGAAAGCATGGTGGCCAATTTAACATTTTCCCAAATTAAAAAGATACTTTAATTGAAATAAAAAGAGGGAAATGTGTTCAATGATTAAAATAACAATAAAATAGGAGGTTCTAGAAGGGCCCATTGTCTTGCGTGAGATGTTTGAGCACCCAGTTCTCTACTTCAGTAGCCCCAAGACGGAAACCCTCAGGTAATTCAATGATATTCGGCGAGTACCCATCTCCCCTTGGTGAATTCATCCAAAATTCATAAGAGAACTTAACAGTGGCATTTCAGTTCAGTTTTGGAGGGCCGTCACAGCATTGGAGCAGATTCTTGAGGCCAGTTTTCCAACTCAGCGATTTTGTTGTATCAAAATGTAAACCCCAATTTTCTACTATAATAAAAGCTGAAATTATTCTGCCCATTGTATTATTGAATTACATGCACTCTATTTGTTATATTTTACATGGCAATCTTTTGTTAAATGAATTTTGTAAAGAAATTTTGGTTGAGTTAGATTTCTACAAAAATTAGTCAAATATCCTATTTGAAATATTACAGTGGTATCAAAGTTGGTGTTCTTGCCAGCCTTAGGGTCTTAACTATAGATTGCTCAAGGGTTTATACTGGAGGTGCCAAAGCAGACATATCTGTTGTAGTTTATTATTCTGCAAGATATCTTTCAAGAAACTAGTGTTACAGTCATTTACTGCAGAAGAAATTTTATATAGTGGGCAACTATTACTTGGCCAAAATTAATTTTATTGAAAGTCAAATACCATTTGTTTGGCCAAGCTATCAAAAAGGGTCGTGAATGATTTTTATCAAAGTTGAATGTGGGACCAAATTAATTTATTAGCTTGGCCAAATTTCTTCAAGTGGGTAGTAGCATCTTATTTTGTAAGTGCGTCCATGTGAAAATATTACAAAGAGGTCGTAAGCAAGTTTTTATTGTGGGCCAAACTATTGTAGAGAGGTCTTATTAAAATTATCTTATGGTCGATTTAATTTTCAATGGAAGCTCGACCAAACTGCTGGGACCGAGAGCGAATTGAAGGGTCAAGAATAGGGTCAACCAGCATGGGGTAACTTCAGCAAATATTTTCCTGAGTCATGGTCTGAGCGGTTGTATCGCTACTCCAAGGGAAACTTTGAATTAAATAGGTACCAGTTGCATTTGAGATCAAACTGCATATTGGGAACCAATTTGCTCCAAAAACCTGGATGAGTTACCTTGGGTAGGAATGCTGAGCCATTCATATATTACTGAGGGTCGAGTCCAATTGGTGGCCAAAACTAATATTCTTGCGAGAACCAAAAGCCTCATTCAGGCCACCTTTCTGAATCAAGACTGAATTGCATTCTCAAATTCCGAAGAGTAAATCTGACGCCAAATCATTCCTCTGAAGTGGGATTCTGAGGGAACGAATTTTCCCATCTTGAAGGTCGAACTACATTCCTTTGAAAAGGGTTGAGTGTATGGTTCTTTGCTAAAGAGATATTTCTACAACATCAAATTAGAGCATGAGTGATGGGTATTTCTCTGCAAGGGTCGAAATCCCTTTCTGTTGACTGAGTTGATGCCATCTTTGCTAGTCGCTATAAAAAATTTGAAGAGGGTCAAGACTCTTTACAATCTAAGTTGTACTACCTTCATCGCTAAGCTAAGTCACATGACACGAGGACACGAGACACGGAGGACACGTAAATACGAGTATTCGACACGAGACGCAGTGACCCCAAAAACAAGATACGAGGGAAACGTTGTATATATATATATATATATATATATATATTAAAAAATACTGAAATATAGTGCTTGATCCATATAGATATTAATCATGATGATATCTATTTAGTATTTAGTATACACTATTTACTATTTAGTAATTTACTAGTTAGTTTATTAATTTTACTACATCAATGATGTTCACAGTTCAATGTTCATTGTTCATGTTATAATTTTTGTTATCAACTTCAAACAAGTTTGATGATGTTCAAACTTCACATAAATTTATGAACTGTAAATTTACATGCGCTCAAACTTCATTGTTGACCAAAGCATTAATCGAGCTTTCCCTCCCTTTAGACCTCGAAGGTGTAGTGAGCAATGAGCACATGACGGGGAGCTGGGATTCTTATTTCAACACACGATCTATACGTGGTCACTCGTGTATAATCAAGTTAAGTTTCGTAGGCTATAACACAACTTATAAGAAATTTAAGTGCTCCAAACTCTCAGCAAAGCATGCGAACGCTCGTCTCCTACATCTCCAAGGCCAGGTCGATGCGAAGTTGTGAGCATTGCGCTCGAATCTGATGGAATTCCTCACACTGCACAACAAATTGGATTCCAACGACGAGCAAACTCAACTTCGATGGCAAACAATGACAAAAAAAAACCCAAAAATAAACCATGTTGCAGGTTTTAAATGTCACTTTTCATGGGACACATGTCCTAAGAACCAAAAACGTTAGTGCATGTTTTCGACACGTCCAAAACACGTGTCTTGATTGGAGGACACGAAGAAAAACGTTTTCGACATGTTTTAGGGTGGTTTTTGTGTCCAACACATGAAATACGGGACACAAGACCCTGAGGGACGTGTCCTGTCACTTAGTCGCTAAGCCTATGGTGGTTTATAAGGTGCCAAATTGCAATTAGTGTGGAAGGTCTAAGTTACTGTTTATAGGAGTTGGAGTTTGTTTCCCACAAGGCCGATTTTCAGTAGCATATGTGGGTCAAATTTCTGATATGTAGGGGACGAGTCATATTTTGCGAAGGACGAAGCCCGCCCCAAATTTGAGTATACACCAAAATTCATGATTCCTAGGCGGCAATTCTATCCCGAGTAATCAAAGTTGCCCAAGTAACATTCCTCCATTGAATATTCCAACATTTTGTCAGCAAGAGATCGACTATATGAGGAGTCTGGGTGCCATTTAAGCTGTGTAGGCCAATTTTATAGTCAAATAAAGGGAAGTTCTTCATGCACTCATTGAGCAGCAAAATTAGTGTCCATTAGGAACGAGTATGGACACTAAGGAATTGAGATTGCAGCTGTGGAGAAGCCCGCATTCCTCACTGTTCATTTTCTGATCAAATCACTTCACAAGTCCCGCGTGCTAGTTGTGGGATATTGTTGTTGGTTGGGCATGATTTCTCTCCACAAAAGTACCTAGGCAGGCAGCTTTTCAAAATGAATGTGTGGAATCCTCATCTTCCTTCTAAGGCCACCATGAGTTTCCCTCGTTGTGCGTGTATTAAAAGTTGTTCTAGTGAGACAGTCATACAATATAGTGGCTCTACCTGAAAACACCCCCTTGAAACTACATCTGCACTTGGACATTGTATCGTAGGGTTCCTAGTTGATCCTTATTCCAGGTTCATCATTCTTTTTTGTTCACTATACTCTTTATATTTCCAAAGTTGCCTGTGTGATGTTATCATTATGTAACAACAATGTGTAAATCTCTGAGTTTAATACAAGTAGCATCAATCTATTTTGAAGTCTATTGATACATGTATAAACAAAAATCAAGAAAAACACTTACAACATGCTCACCATCTAACTATTTGAAAAACCAACACACCCAGAAAATTATTGGCATAACAGGGGTATTTCTACAAGGGAATTTTACCTTTTTTTTGGTATCTTTTCCGTTGTTGTACCAGTCATAATTCTTCCATAAGTCAGCCTGATGTACTGTCCTCATTAAACAAAACCATTGAGAAGCTCAAAACACTCATGAATGAGTTGAGAAAATTGAACAGCACAAAAATTGGTTCCTTGAACCACCATGAATCATTGGACCGAAAATCCAAGCAAGACAACATACCTTTATCAAGAGGGGTCTATGCGATTCTTCAAAAAGAACGGCCAAAGGATCTATAGAAAGAGTTGGAGATTGGACACAAAGTCCTCGCACTTGAGACAGATTTAAAACACACGAGGGTCACACAAAAAGTCCTTTTCAAATTGGATGAACTAGATGCACTCCTTTCCGAAGTGAACCAGTTAGAAGGGAAGGAACTAATTTGGGCTCTAAAACCAGCGATGCTTGCTCTCATACAACACGTCCTTAGACAAGCCTTCTGAAGGGCACAAACTTCCAGTTGCATCTTGTCTCAATAACCACCCCTATAGCTCCTTACAATGATGATGTTATGAGGAGAATTTTCATGTTGACGATAGAAACCTTGCGAGACTTGGATAACTCTGTGGGTTCAACATTTGAGAAGAAGCTTCAGGTTTTCGAAATTATTGCCATAACTAGGAATTATGAAATCATGTTTGATCTAGAGTGTAATGATATGATCCTACAAATGTTCCAATGTTTTTTCAGTGTTAGGAGACATCATCCTGGCTCAGTCAAAACACACATGCAGTCCATCTTACCATCATGTATGGGAGCTTGTGATGCCATTTGCCAGAAGTTGCAGTCTCGATTGTTGTTCATTCGGAGGAGAGAACAATTGGTCTCACCTGCTGCTTGTGAGCTCGCTGAAATGTTGGTCGAGTAGAACAAAAATCTGCTCAAGAGGCAGTCAACCAAGAGGAGCAGCGGGGAGTTGACGAGACATGCAACAAAAAAGAGCTAAGGGAAAAGGGCTTTTGCTTCATCTGCAAGGAACCTTGGGCACTTGACCACTCATGCTCAAGTGACACACGGGGGATGACAGAGGTAGATCAAGGGGAGACTCATTTTGACATTCTAGATGAGGATTCTTTTGAAGAGCATTAGCAAGCATGTGGGGATGATGGTAGCAGTCATAATATGCATAACTATCTAGTGGATAGATTTGATGAGCAACAGATTATTCCCATACGAGGAAACCAAGGAGATGAGCTATCAGTAGAAATCCAGCGTGGTGAGAACATAGAGGAGCTTGAGCAGACCTATAGAGATGTTGACAGTGGCCTAGATATACATCCATGTTCGATGAGTTAACATGTGCAGTACATAGTGGAGCACAGTATGCTTGATGGGCCAGCTTTGGAGTCTACTAGTGGCTCATATTGAGCCCATGATGGAAGATGGTGAGCAACAATCCCTGGGTCTAGCCATTGATGAGGGGCATGTAGATGTGCAATCTCCTAGCAAGGAGGTAGTCTTTGCAAACATTGGTCATTAGGAGGCGTTGGAACCTGACAAACAGTTTTGCAAGTGTCGAGTGAACCGGTGGGACAGGGAGTTTCTGGTCAGAAGAGGGAGGCGCTTTTGGAGATAGTGTGCATCCATCTTTGGGTCTACCCATTGACAAGGTGTCTGTAGATGCAGTGGCAACTAGCAAAGCTACCGTATTTCTAGGCAGCAACCCTTTCCATGAGTATATAGGCAGGGATTCCTAGACATATCTGGTTGATTGGTTGGGCAAAGCTACTTGAGTTGAGCATGGTGCAGCACAGTGGACTCGTAACATATACAGGGGCACATGCATCTGATCCTTCCCACGGGATGGATTAGCGAGAGATTATGAGTTGGTATCATGTTAGTGGCACAATATTCTCAATCGAGAGCATAGTGTAGCAAGAACCCTTACACATGAGGAGTACTACATGCTCCAATTGGAGGTGCAAGGTAGGTCAACAACTTTCCAGCACTTTAGGCTTGTATCTACATAGTGGGATTGACCTTGACCTATGCCAAGGGTTGGACTAGAGAGAGGTAATGAGTTGGTATGTGGTAAATGGAGCAGCATTCATAGCCAAAGATATAACACAACAGGTGCCATGGAGCATTGATGCTTGTTCTAGGTGGCATTAGGATCTGGGAGGATTTGTTGACGACAGCCAAAGATTGGTCTAGGATTTGGGCATTGAGGGGTCCTTTCAAGTGGGTTGACATGGAGGCATAACATCACCTAGTGGTTTGAATGGGATTAGGTCATTGGGTCTCAGTTGCATTGGGCCACCAGACTAGTCCACAAGTTTGGATTGCTTGAGGGCAAGCAATCTTGGAGCAGGAGGATTTGTGATGTTCCTTTTTTTGGTGTTCCTTATGTCATGGTTAGGATGGACTTTCAAGGTTGGAAGTAGACAGGTCAGGGGTGCAGGTTTACGTGGTCAGGGGGGCTGGAAGAGTTCACTAGCCATATTCCATCATTAGGATTGATTTTGCAGAGCTTGCTTCTCATTCCATTGCATTCTGACAAATCTCGTAATACAGAGATATTATTGTGCCCAACTCAATTAATTACACTTTAGGTGGCGTTCTGAGAAGAAAATTTGAAAAAACACCTTAGTGTAATAGCTCGTTGGAATCGGACCTAGAAGATCTACAAGATGGGATGGTTAGAAGTGATTTTCAGTGGTCTGAGGAGGCATGGCGGCCAATTTACCATTTTCCCACATTAAAAAAGATATTTTAATTGGAATAAAAAGAGAGAAATGTGTTCAATGATTAAAATAATAATAAAATAGGAGGTTCAGAGGGGTCCATCAAATCAATAAAAAGGGGAATGGAGAGGCCATTAGAGAACAACTTGGATTTGAGCATTGTCATGTGTGATAGGTTTGAGAACCCGGTTCTCTACTTCAGTAGCCCTAGGATGGAAACCCTCAAGTGATTCAATGAAATTAGGCAAGTACCCATCTCCCCCTTGGAGGACCAACATCCCATTGGAGCAGATTCTCGAAGCCAGTTTTTCATCCCAGCTATTTTGTTGTATCAGCCTGTAAACTCCAATTTTCTATTATAATAAAAGCTGAGATTATTTATATTCATCATATTATTGAATTGCATCCTCCATTACATGGCAATCTTCCATTAAATGAATGGTAATTTGTAAAGAATTTCTGGTTGAGTTAGATTTCTGCAAAAATTAGTCAAATATCTCATTGGGGTATTACATTTTCCACATTAGAGACAATTTTGGGAAGATAGGACATTTCCGGCTTTGGGATTTAGGAGAAAAAGGGAACTTTGCAGCTCTGGAATGTTGGGGCCACAAGAAAGAGAAATTCAACCCAAGGAGGGAACTCGCACTCCTAGAGGAGTGAGAAAATAAAAGGAAGTGTGAATGTTTTTGTAGCATCGAATGTGTTCTAGCCATGAAATTTTGTGGAGAGGGTAGAATAAATGAAATATCCAAAACCTAGAAATTGTTTCTCGAATTTCTCCCAAGTGTCTCAATTAGATTATTAACTGATTTTTAAATATTTCCTAAGTCTAAACTTAGGGAATATGGTTAATTAATCAGTATTAATTGAGATAAGGCGTGAATCATCTAAAAACTCACACAAATCAACCCAGAATTGATTCTAGCCATTGATAAAGTTTTAATCTTGGGCGTTGGTGCTCCAACAGTGGATTATAAAAGAAAGTCGATGTGGTGATGGAAATCATCCAGTGCAGATACTCAGTTGCCCAAGCAGTTCGATTTTCTCGAAAACAACAACACAATAGAGAAGATAGACCCAGAGGGTGAGTAGCAAGTGGATGAGGAAAGCAGTAGCATTCCAGGAGGAAGTTTTTCCATTCCTTGAAGAGTTGAAAGAGGGAAGGCCGAAATCTTCAGAGGACCAGCATCGGCACTACGTAGAGGGTGACGCGGGCATCTCAACGCAGAAGCTAGGGAAGTTATTTCGAAGGCAGAAAATAGCTATGGGGTGAGAGAAAATTCTCACAATATTTTTGCCAGTATTTTTCTTCAGATTAGATTGCTAGCTGGGCATCTAAATTATTGTACTCAAAATTGTTGTTGAACATTAGCAATAAAGCCCTCATCTGTTGCACCAGTTTTCCCAAGTTGGTTTTTTCTGGGGACAATTGTCCAAAAATCACTGTGTCAAATTTATTGTGTGCTACAATTTCTCAGTTTCCAGTATTTTATTTTCCGCACTATTTTTATGGTGAAAATTGCAGTGGTGATTTTATTCGTTATTTGTTGTAGCAAATAAATTGCATAATTAATTTTTGAGTTAGAAGAATAATTTCCAGTAGTTGCAATAGATAAATTTACACATGGTATCACAGCTTAATTGATCAGTCGGGAAGCTCAGAGGGAGCAACAAATCAAATGTCCTAGAGAATTGCGCACAACCCATAACACGCAGTGCAAGTTGCTAGGGCAGTTTTCGATTTTTTAGTTGAAAGGAGGCTAGAAAATCGAATTGCCCACATTAGTGACTCTAGCAATAAGAGGGAGCAGCTCAGATTTTTGTTGAGCAGAATCCTGGCTGGACGTGGACAGTTTTTGCTACAGGTTGTAGAGCAAAATCTGCGTCTGGAGAAAAAGAGGAATAGCACACTAAATTTTCTCAAGTATAGCCATGGAAAGAAGTAACATTCAAGAGACTTCAGATTTGTCTTCTAGATTGGAAGACGAGTTTACTTGCTTAGCAGGATCAACTTCACAGAGAGTCTGGTATATAGATAGTGCAGCGTCAACTCACATGACTGGATTAGAGAATATTTCTCTAGCTACAAAAGGAGTAGATGGATTTCCAAATTACTATGGGAAACACAACAAAATGTACTCCAGTTGGGAGAGGTACCATAGATTTTCAGGGGAGTCAGGAACAAGCACCAATGCTTCAAATGTATTGCATGAGCCAGGATTGTGTATGAACCTAATTTTAGTATCCCAGTTACAGGATAAGGGGTATGATATTCGCTTCCTGGGGAAGAAAGTGTATGTCAAACACCCGAGCTGGAAAAAGGTTAGACAGATTGGAGTTCGAAGTAACAAGTTGTACCAGTTACAAATCAATTATCCAATGGCACTAATAAGCAATAACAATAGCAATACGAAAGAGCTTAATACAATATGGCACAAGAGAATGGGGCATTTACACCATGGAGCACTCAGGATGCTCAAAGAAACCATAACAGGGGTTCCTGAACTTGGAACTAAACATGATGATGTGTGCAGAGGGTGCGTACTTGGAAAGTATGCTAAGGCAGTATTTCCAAGAAGTTACAGTAGAGTTGATGGCGTGTTAGGACTTGTACACTCAGATATTTATGGCCCGATGTCCACTAGAGCTCTCAGTGGTGCTACATATTTCGTCACCTTTATTGATGATCATTCCAGGAAGACCTGTATCTACTTCTTGAAGACCAAGGATGAAGTCTTCGATCGCTTCAGAGGGTTTAAAGCTTTCGTGGAAAATGCGACAGGGAAGAAGATCAAGGTGCTTCACTCATATAATGGTGGAAAATATATTAAAGACTTCACAGATTTTTGTGCAAAGGATGGTTTCAAGAGAGAATGGACAGCTCCATATAATCCACAGCAAAATGGTGTAGCACAGCGAAAAAGAGAATCATTGTTGGAGTTGCAAAGGATATGTTATATGACCAGGATCTACCAAGACTTATGTGGGCATAAGCATGTAACACAACAGTGTATATTCAGAACAAGACTCCTCATAGAGCATTGGGGAAGAAAACACCAGAATGAGTCTTCACAGGGAAGAAGCTAAAAGAAAGCCACCTCGAAATTTTTGGCAACATTGCTTATTGTCACATGCCAATGATAAAAGGACCAAACTAGATCAGACTGCAGAAAAGGGGTTTTTCGTTTGGTACAATGAAACCTCAAACGCATTCAAAATCTACATTCCTAGCAATAGGAAAATAGTAGTAAGGCGAGACATGAAGTTCACGGAGGACTGAGCTTTCAGGAGGTCTCGTGAGATGATTGCAGGTGATCAAAATCAATCAGGAGAAGCTCCTTTAGTCCAGCAACAGGGGCAACCACATGGGCAGCCAATGGGACAAGCAAGAGGGCAATCACAAGGGTCAAGTATTGTGGCCAATACCAGTGTTTACTCAGGTGCAAGAAATCCACGGAGTTCTCAGCAGATGGAGCAACAGAGACAAGATGAGGAGTAGCTGGCAAAACTTCCCACAACTAGTGGTCGTGCCAGCAGAGAGGTTCGTCAGACATTAAGAGATGCAGAGGAGTTTATTGGAACTCCTAGGACGAGAAAGAGACAACATAGACAACTTGACAAGAATCAAGCACTAGCAGCTCAAGTTGCAGATCCTTCCATCTTTTAGGAGGTCATACAGCATCAAGGGTGGATAGATGCCATGGTAGAAGAGTATAGCTCTATCATGATGAATGATGTTTGGGAGGTGTGCCCAGGCCAGAGGACAAATCAATTGTAGGTTCGAGGTAGATCTATAAGATCCAATATGCGGCAGACAATAATGTGGAAAAGTACAAGGCTAGGTTCTTGGCAATGGGGTATGCACAAAAAGAAGGGATAGATTATGAGGAAACCTTCGCCCCGGTTGCCAATTACACTTCTATTCGGTCAGTTATATCTCTAGCAGCTCAAATGGGATGGCAGATTCACCAGATGGACGTCAAGACAACCTTCTTGAACGGAGTGATAGAAGAGGAAGCGTACATAAAATAGCCAGAGGGCTTTGGGACTCAAGAGAGGCGCACGCATGTGCAAATTAAAAAAGGCTCTATACGGGCTCAAGCAGGCTCCCAAGGCATGGTATGGTAGAATTGACACCTACTTGCAACAGATGGGGTTCCTCAAGAGTGACGCAAATCCCAGCCTTTACTATTTGATGGTAGAGGATGAGCCCCACATTCTAGATTTGTATGTGGATGATCTATTCTTGACAGGATCATCAAGGCTCATAGAGAATTGCAAGAGGAACCTGGTAACAAAATTTGACATGAAGGATTTGGGGTTGATGCACTATTTCCTAGGATTGGAGGTGTGGCAGGAGGATGGGGAGATCTTCCTTTGGGAAGGAAGATACGCTACAAATATTATGAAAAGGTTCACAATGCAAGATTGCAAACCCATATCTACACCCATGATTACCAACAAGAAGAAAATAGATGCATAAGATGACAAGGACGTCGACTCTACCTTGTATCGACAACTTATTGGGTCTCTCGTGTATCTGGTCAACACTAGGCCAGATATTTGCTTTGGAGTCAATACCCTTAGTTAGTTTATGGTGGAACCGAAAAGGGTACATTCATGACATAGTCGTGTATGGGTTGAAATATACTCGAGAGGATGACGTCAGACTTTGTGGGTACATAGATGCAGATTGGGAAAGCAGTTCAGTGGAAAGGAAAAATACCTCTGGGCACTGCTTCAGTGTTGGATCAAGGATGGTTTCTTGGTGTAACAGGAAGCAAAATTCAATAGCATTGAGCTCTTGCAGAAGCAGAGTATATGGCAGATAGCACAGCTACGTGCAAAGTTATATGGCTTCAAAAGTTGCTAGTAAGTTTGTTCACGCTGAGGATGGAGGCGACTAGTGCCTATTGTGATAATCATAGTTGCATAAAGCTCTCCGAGAATCCAGTGTTTCATGACAAGTCGAAGCACATCGATATTCAGTGTCAGTGCATTAGAGATTGTGTACAGCGAGGAGCAGCGCAGCTATAGTATGTTCCCCCAGAAGAGCAAGTTGCAAATATACTCACAAAAGCTCTAGGGAGAGATAAGTGCGTCTATTTTAGAGGACATATGAGTATGGAGAACCTGTTTCAGTAGCAAAGAGGCTATTTTGGATGTTGCAAATGTTGCAGTTGTAGCAGCGACAGATGAGAGGGAGTTGCAGTGCAGATGCAGTGTTGTCAACATTATGGCAAGGTTAGCAACAACACAGATACAACACATATCAGAGTTGCGCAGTAGTTGGTGGGCAATATCAACTAGACATCCGCAGCATAACAAGAGATGATGCAGAGACAGTGTTGCTACAAGACGCAGCAACGCTAGAAGACACTCCTCACTAAGAGGGAGTGTTGGCTTTTATAGCATCAGATGTGTTCTAGCCACGAAATTTTGTGGAGAGGTTAGAATATATAAAATCTCCAAAACCCATAAACCATTTCTAGAAATTCCGCCTAGAAGTGTCTCAATTAGATTATTAACTGATTTTTAAATATTTCCTAAGTCTAAACTTAGGGAATATGTTTAATTAATCAGTGTTAATTGAGATAAGGCGTGAATCATCTAGAAACTCACATAGATCGACCCAAAAATGATCTTAGCCATTGATTAAGTTCTAATCTTGGTCGTTGGTGGTCCAATAATGGATTATAAAAGAAAAGTTGATGTGGTGATGGAGATCATCCAGCGCAGATACTCAGTTGCCCACGCAGTTCGATTTTCTTAGTAGCAACAGCTCAGCAGAGAAGATAGAGCCAGAGGGTAAGTAGAAGGTGGAAGAGCAGAGCAATAGCATTCCGAGAGGAAGTTTTTCAGTTCCCGGAAGAGTCGAAAGACAGAAGGTTGAAATCTTCAAAGGACCAACGCAGGCACTGTGCAGAGGGTAATGCAGGTATTTCAGTGGAAAGGCTAGGGAAGCTATTTCGGTCTTCATAAATATGAAATGTACTTTTATTTCTTATAAACTATAAAATGAAAGAAAACTATTATTATTATTTTATGGATTTCATGCTCAAGGTCTTTTATTTTATAGGTCAAGCACCCATTGAATGCTTCTAGGGTTTGTCCTAACTCAAGAAGTCAAAAGAGTCATTGTCATAAGTTGAAGACCCCATCAGGCACATTGTAACTTGTAAAGAAAATTATTTTGTCCTTAAAAGTGTCAAAATAGCCTTCAAGACCAAGTCGGCTTAGCAATTAGCAAGTCCGACCTAATTTGAGGAGCAACATAGCTAAGCCAAAACCCAAGAATATCATAGTTGGCAACTCCCCACTCCAAATTTTCTTGTGAAATCTCTTTCTCGTCATTGAAATCTCCTTTGCTCACTCTTGAAAACTCCTTAGCTAAAACCACTGCTCTCTTCCTCTTTTCTCCTTGCTAAAATCGTTGTCTCCAAGTGAAACGACTTGCTCAATTCATGTGACAAAGGAATGAAGCTAGGGGAGCCATCTAGAAGTATCCAATAGATATTTTATTCACCAAATAAAATAATAAAAACAAAAACAAAAAAAACCAATGAAGAATTTAAAAAAAAAACACTTAAATGTTAAAGCGTGGTCATACGACCTTGAAACGTGGCAGTACAACCTGAAATGCATTTCAATGCCATACCAAACGCGTTTCAGCATTTCTATACCATTGTTTCCTAGAAACAAAGTCAGGGCTGTCGTTTCCTACAACATAGGACTCAGAGCATCAAGGGAGAGACTTCTCAACAGTGGCATTGGGGCAAGGCACCTGCTGACATGTACTGATTTGGGGAGTGCTTGGTTTGCTTTTGCGGTAGCATATGTTCCACTCTTGAGTTCACACTTATGGGGATGCACGACGCATTTTTGGCGAGGCACTCGAAGGTGTCAAAGGAGCATATACAGCAGGTGGTTGACCTTTCCTATGAGCGGATGTTTTGTCTCTGAGCAGTATCGGGGTGTGATTCCAGGAGATAGGCTAGCAGATCCCACGATGTGGTATGGCAGGCGCAAGGCAACTTAGCATGCACTAGATTGATTCATGACGTGTGAAGTCTATATATTGATTGCATGTAGGGAGATGCGTTGTGGAGCAAGTGGATTCCAGTAGTCGTCAAAGCTACGTCACAACAAATCTAGTTATGGGGTCCAGGGATTCAGTTGGCTGACAGGCCACTCCATTTTGTGAGGTGTAGGTCCGTAGCAGAGAGTGATCTAGCTCACTTTGGGGTTGACACATGGGGGATCGTTAAGGCCTCCATTATATGGCGAGGCAAGTTTTTCCAATTGCAGCTCAGGATCAAGATTAGAAATGGATGGGTAGATAGTGACATCATATAGATACCTAGGCAGGATGAGTTTTTTTGGTCTGATGCGGATAAAAACCTGATCCCCTACTTATAATTCCTATATGTCCTATGAGCATCAGCATAACATTTTTGTCTATCTTGTGCCTCCTTTAACCTTTGTCTAATTTGTTTTACCTGTTCATCCATCTCTTGAATTAATTATGGCCCCACTATCACTCAGTCGTCTAACCTGTCCCAACTTAACAGTGTTCTGCAAGGTCTGTCGTATAATGCTTCAAATGGAGGCATTCTGATTGAACTGTGGTGACTGTTATTGTATGCAAATTCAACCAAAAGCAAGTACTTTCCTAATGTGTTTGTTGATCCATAACGTACATTCTTAGCATATCTTCTAGTACTTCATTCACCCTTTATGTTTGTCCATCAATCTGAGGATGATAAGTTGTACTTAAATTTAGTTGAGTTCCTAAAGTTGACTGCATACAAGTCCAGAACCCTAAAGTGAACCGTGAATCCCTATCTGATATGATTTTCTTAGGAACTCCATGAAATCTAATGATTTCATTTATAAATACTTGAGCTACATCAGCAACTTCACAATTATCTCTTACAGGACTAAAATTGTCGCTTTTCATTAGTTTATCTACCACAACCAAAATGGCATTGTGTCTTTGTGGGGTAAGATGTAGCCGGACAATAAAGTCCATAGAAATCACCTCCCATTTAGACATAGGAATGTCGTGAGGTTACAGGAGACCCACTGGGTGACGATGGTCGGCCTTCACTTGCTGACATTCAAGACATATTGCAACGAATTGCACAATATCGTGCTTCATGCCTGCCCAAAAGAAGAGTTTCTTTGTATCAACATACATTTTCTTTATACCTAGATGCGCACAATATAATGCTCTATGAGCTTCCTTAAAGATGGTGTTTCAAAGATCCCCCACTATCAAGAATGTACATCCTTCCATGGAATCGCAAAATTCCATCATCATCTAGTTCATATCCCTCAAACTTAAGTTCTTTTGGACCCTTACTATCAAGTTTCGATCTCACTTTTAAATACCAACTATCTTCCAAGAGATGTTCTAGTACTCGCTTCCTCAAGTCTACCTTGATAGGTATGAAAGAAAAGATCCTTTAGTCTTCTACTTAAAGCATTTGTCACTACATTTACTTTCCCTCTAATGTATGAAATCCTGAAGTCATACTCACCTAAGAATTCGCTCCATCGTCTTTGCCTAGCATTCAAGTCCCTTTGGGTAAACAAATATTGTAAACTTTCGTGGTCGCTTTTGGGCATAAAGCTTCTCCCTACAATGTAGTGTCTCCATATCTTTAAAGCTAGCACTACAACAGCTAACTCTAAATCGTGCGTGGCATAAAGTTCTTCATGAGGCTTTAATTTCCTTGAGGCATACGCTATTATTCCTTTGTCTTGCATTAATATTGCATCTAATCCTTGCTTGGATGCATCAATACATACGGTAAAGTCTTTGTTCATGTCAAGTACACGTAAGATTGGTGCGCTGGTCAACAATCTTTTAAACTCAGAGAATGCAATGTGACATTCCTCAGTCCACTCATATTTAACCCGTTTATGCTGGAGGGTTGTAATAGGCTCTACAATTTTTGAAAATGTCTCTACAAACCTTCGGTAGTATCCTGCGAAACCCATAAAACTACGCAATTCCTAAGCATTTTTTGCTATGGGCCAATCCATGATTGCATTACCTTCCCATGATCTACTAAGATCCCTTCACCAGATATAATATGACCTAGGTAATGAATCTCCTTTTGAAAGAAGGAAGACTTGGATAGTTTTCCATATAATTGATGTTCCCTAAGGCAAGATAATACTATCTGCAAATATTTATTCATGCTCCTCCTCATTTTTGGAGTAAATGAGAATATCATCTAAAAAAACTTGTACAAAGTGATCGAGGTACTTGCCAAAAACACTATTCATAAGATTCATGAATACCACTGGTGCATTGGTCAACCCAAATGGTACCACCATAAACTCAAAATGCCCAAAACGTGTTCGAAATGCAATCTTTGAGATATCACTTTCCTTAATTCGTAATTGATGATAACTTGACCATAGTTCGATTTTTGAAAAGACCAAACCTCCTTTCATTTGGTCGAAAAGGTGATCAATTCAACGCATTGGATACCTATTCTTTATTGTAGCTCGATTTAAGTCTTGACAGTCTATGCATAGTTGTAAAGAACCATCCTTCTTCTTAGCAAAAATTATAGGAGCACCCTAAGGTGAAATATTGCGTCGGATGTGTCCTATATCTAATAGTTCCTTCAACTAAATCAATAACTCTTGCAGTTTCTGAGCCATCATTCTATAGGGTGTTTTAGGATTGATTTTGTACCAGGTCTTAATTCTACTGTGAGATCAAGCCCTCTTCCAAGAGGTAATCTTGATAGTTCCTTTGGAAAATCATCCAGAAATTTAGATAACACAGAATATTGTTCTAGGGACGGTCATTTTTCCTTACTTACATCCTTGACTGCATATACCTGATAACCTTTTCTTAAGCAACACTTCATTTGCATTGTTGAGATGAAGTGTAAAGATACCTTCCTCTTAATACCCTGGATTTGGATCGTCTCTCCTTCGTCCTTTATGCAAAGAATTATTTTTCCGTAACAGTCTACCCAAGCTTGACGAGCTTCTAACCAATCCATCCCTATGACAAGGTCATAAGTTTCTAGGTTTGTGACATATACTCTTAAGTTAGTCGAACATACCCTAGATCAACTTTGCATCCCTCAACACTTAATTCTACAGATTGAAGTTCCCCTGAAGCCATTTCCACCTGTCTGAAATCATTTTGTTTGTAGGCTACTAACCCACATTTGTTTAATGCATATGAAGAAATGAAAGTAAAAGGCTAAGAGAGAAAAAAATTTCAAGGACTAATAAAGGGAATTTATTAATAAAGGAAAAATAAAGGGAATAAGGAGATTGAAGAGAGAAATCTAGTAATGGGTGTATGATTACTCGATCTATGCCACATGTCAGAGTGGAACAGCATTTGTATGCCTCAATAATCGCATGGAAGTGGGGTTGGATCCTATCAACAAGAGGAGGGCGCATATTTTGTCTCTATCTCATTGCCCTTTGTGTCCATCACTAGAGAATTTGTAATGTGTTTAATGCCTCCAATGGTTAAGACGAACTAGAAGAAAGAAGTGATCAACCTAGTGGAATTGGGCTTGGATAAATGTTATAACTTTGTTGTTTGAGAATAATAACCAGTTGGATATAGACAGCACTAAGCCAACCATATTTCGTTGGAGTAGCAAAAATGGATAGCTAAAGACCCTCTCGAATCTTGATATAAATAGCAAAATCTCCCCCAAATCTCATAATATATGTGATAGGTATAAATGAAGTGCGTCCCTACCAGAAATTCTTGTAGGTCACAAAGATAACATATCCTATCCCTCCAATGTATGTGGTGATGTGACTCTCATGTGAGAATAGATCCTTAGCTGGTTCAAGAGGCTCATGAGGGCATCTAACCAATGGCAATAAATGTGAGGACAATAATGAGATTAGCACTCAGTTGTCAAAAGATTCTTAGAGTAGAAAGCTACTTAAGGTAAAAATGTTGGTGGGAGAGATTGAAGTAACTCGAATGAATTATCAGTAGATGTCCTCTTTGATCTCCTCACTGATCTTCTTTTCTGGGGGGAGAAGGTGACTAGGATGGTCCATAAGTATTTGAAGGAGCACACACATTCCATAGAGATGTTGTTGCACTAAAGGAGTGATGAAGCCTCTAAGAACCAACAACATGTTCCATGAAGGAAATCTTTTCAATCGAACGAAGGATTGACTATGGATATTTCTCTTCAAGCAATAGGCATTTGGAGCCATGAGTCCTTGTTCCTTCTATCCTCTTCTAGAGCACATTGTACTTCACTTTGGATTTGAACTAATAGAGCTTAGATCTTATAAATTAGCTTTCTTTTGTTTTTTTCTTTTTATAGGAGTATTCTCAAGGGCACACACATTCAATAGAGATGATGTTGCACTGAAGGAGTGATGAAGCATCTAAGAACCAACACCATGTTCCATGTAGGAAATCTTTTCAATCGCACAAAGGATTGACCATGGATATTTCACTTCAAACAATAGGCCTTTGGAGCCATGAGTCTTTGTTCCTTCTATCCTCTTCTAGAGCACATTATACTTCACTTTGGATTTGAGCTAATCGAGCTTATATCTTATAAATTAACTTTGTTTTGCTTTTTCTTTTTATGGGAGTGGCCTTAACACTCCCACTTTATATTGAGAATTTTGTACTAAGCAATCCCATTGACCTATTTTTGGTCATTTCTTGGACATTGATAAGCTTATTTGATGCAGAAGCATTCAGCCCAAGAAAAATCATTATATTTTAGTAGACATAAGGGTATTGTGTTTTCAAGAAAGTTGGTTTCGTAAGTGTGAATTAAATGTAATTATTAATGTTTTGTGTGATTTTAATGAGAGAATCTAGAATAGGGATTTAATTGAATATGGTGAGCCATATTTGTAAATGTTCTCGAATGTAGGAGGACATGAGAGAATTAGGATAGTTGAGAGATTGAGGGATTTGAGAATTAATTGTAAAACTCAAATTAGGAGTTAGTTCATAAATTTATGGATTAGAGAGGAGTTTTAGGAATAAGGAAGAGATTTAGGAATTTTGCTCAAGAGTTTATGGATCTAAACCAGAAATTGGTTTTAGAATCCCTCCGTATAAATGTAAGCCAAAAAGGCATGATCAGAAATTAAAAAGTTAGACAGGTTAAAAAAAGGTTAGATAGGTTTGATTGTAAGTCTATGAGCAGAGTGTGAAGCAAAGGCCACTAATTAGAATAATCAAGCCAGAGAGACAGAGTCTCAATATGTAATCATTTGTTTTACATTTATATATAGAGAATTCGATCCTGAGTGTAAGTGTGTGATTCGAATATTGAATGAATTAATCAGAGATTTTCATAGTTTATATATGCAGGCATAATCAAGGCGAACACACAAAGGAGGAGAAGAGACAGAGGATCGTGTGGATCTTTGAACCATTCGAAGAATCAATTAGAGGCCAAGAGGACAATGATCAAAGAAGTCACGAAGTTAAGCTCAAGCGAAAGTGAATTGAGAGCGAAAGGCCGAAACCATTGAAAATCCGAAAACCACAAAAGACTGAGGAAATGGCGGAAAACCTAAGTGAAGCAGAGGAGCGAAGAAGTGAAGTATCGGCGCACAGTAACCATTGGATCCCGATGATCAACGGTCAGGATTAAATCGCATCGGCAAAATCCTTATGGATAGATCGGAATTGGGCCTTGGACAAGAGAAATGAGCAACTGTCGATTGATCGTGGATCGGTCGATAGAGACCAAATCAACGGTCGAGATCTAATAGCAAATCGGAGATCGCAAGGGCAAGCGATAGCAGACTATAGTAATGCGACGTGCGATGGGCTGATACACTGATAGCGATAAAGTGCGATCGACGATCGGTAGTATCGACGATTGGGTATCAAGATCGGAGGAGTGCAGCACTGTGGAAAGGTGATAAGGGCAGACCTGATAAGTTATATGGCGCGGTTAATGATATTCGAAATCCGATATTGCGTTATCGCATATCGGATGCGATAAAACCTCTGTTAATGAAACCCGTGGAGGAGCAATTAGCGAACGCAATAAAGGGAGCCTCAATATCTGTACAGAGGTCGTATTAAAGCGGAAAGGTATGTTTTGTGGGTATTTCCTTTGTAAATGGTTTATAAAGAAAAATAGCGTCAATGGAAGGTTTTATATGTTAAATTATATGTAGGTCCAACATTAGCAAAGGATACAAGGGTTTCATGCGATAAGTGCTATATAACCAATGTTAAAGAGGGGAAAAGTTATATATATGCAGTTAAAGGGATGATGAAGGTTTAGAAGGGTGAATAAGTCCCAATATTAACATTAATGAAGGTTATGAGGAGTTTTAAAGCCCTGATAGGAAGGATTTATTGAAAGGTTTTAATAAAGTCATAAATGAAGGCTTGAGGGTTGATTAAAGTCCCAAAAAGTGGATATTGCCTAAGGGTTGGATTATGTTGGGTTTTAATAAAACATTTCACATAGAGTTTTATTAAAGTGGACCTTAAACCTTAATTTCAGAAGATTTAATTCGGCAGAGAGTTAAAATTCCTGGGACAGACAAACTATGTGCATAATCCATGCTGATTGTTGGTAGGCAGGGGTAACCTTGCATCATTATTGCATCTTATCTTATGTTACCATTGCCTAAAGTATGGATCCATTTAATAAAGGAGACAAATTTGAATAAACTCTTAAGGCACAAGGGATAGGTGCCAACTTAGCTCGAATGATGGTCTAGAGAACTATCCATTTGGAACGGTTCATACATTAGTGCATGATGGATTAGGCTTCACTCTAAACTTGTTTGATCATTTGATTGTTAATTAGGCCCCCAAACCTTAAAACCATATAAAACAGTGGGTTTGATAATTTTCAAAATGTTGCATTTGTTAGGGTATGTCTTGGAAGTGTATAAGAAAACATTAGTGCTCAAGTATGGAAAGAGATGCAAACAATGTATTAGATCTTTATTAACTTGGACGAGTTGGTCAAGTTGATCCTCGAGGGTACAAACCAAATTGGTATTGATTTCGTTCGTTTAGCATCAAATTCATCCAACTTACTTGAGTCCATACCTGCGCAATCAAGTTGACACTGGTTTGGTTCCCTATAGGCCATGACAACCTTTTGGAGAAGAAAAAAAAAAATATTTTTATTTTTTAAACCTAAGCCCCAAAATCTCTAACCCTAAACCGTAACAACACGCAAGAATGGTAGTAGAACCATGTTGTATGTGTATAAAAGGATAAGAATGATTGAGTGTTTGAAAAGTAGGGGGTGCTACTTAGAAGGCACAAGTCTTAGCATAACAAATGCTAGGAGCCAATATTGTTTCATAAACTTTTTCTAGTATTTTTTATCTCAATATCAAATATTATATGAAAATATAAGCTCTTAAGAGTAAAGGATATTTGCTAGGTGTTATTAGATAACTATCCACTAACTTTGCTAATTATCTACCAAAAATATTGGGGAAGATACCTTGGTGTTGGTAAATTTGTAAGTACTATAGTAAATCCTATAATGTTTCAACATGTGATTAATAGAGTTTCAAAACCAACAACAATAATAAGACAGTTTCAAATGCACAATCATGGTTCAAATATAAATGATGAAGCAAAGGCGATATCAAATAGAAGATACCCAATAGATTTCTAAACTGGAAACTTATCTTACTAATATGTAGTAGGCTAGTAGTCACTTGTAGCATGCTATATTTTGGATTCTAGAGGCCATTTAGAGCTTCATTGATATGTATTTTGTTATATATATGCACTGCACTTTGTAATGACCCATTTCTATCTAAAAGGAACATAGGAATATTAGCATGCATACGAGGCATGTTTATGATAGCTACATATGCATGCATCGCATGTACTGCACTAGTATACATACTGGATAATATTGAAAAAATGTCTAAGATTAGGGTAATGAGTTGATTATCAAAGTAAATTCCTAACTCACCAAAATATCATAAATATATTGAGTGGGGGTACTTGATATGGATACCACCATCATAAATATATAATTAATGCATTATTCAAAACAAAAATAAAATACCCTTGATCGAGGTGAAAGATGAAAAAAGGGCACCGGTGGGATCCGTGCCATGGTCAAGAGAGTAATGATATGGAACGACAAGTGGTCGAACAACATCCCTCACACATACCTCCCCATGCACAAGGTGGTGAGGTTGTTTAATGCAATTCGTGTTGGCACTTGCACCGATATGGAGCCATGATACTTGGGTTTTATGTGGTTGGCTTAGACCGGCATGGTCGAACTGGCATAAGCTCTACAAGATCCTTCAACCAAAGCCTTATCATCGCGGCGTTAATGCAGGAGGCATCCCAGGTCAGGAACCTAATTACAATGAGCACAATCTCTCATCTCAAATGCTGCAATCGAAGTAAAACCCTTTGTCTGATGTGATATGGGGAGGTTTTGGGACAATTTGTCTAGATTTGGATATGGTCTCTTGTTTATGGAGTTATTGTAACCTCCAAGATGTTGTTGGTGGTTTATCTCATCGAACTCATGTCACGAGGGTGGAGAAGGTTTTGTTTCATTGGCCTAATGTTTATTGTCCTATTGTATATTGTTGTCTAACTTCTACAGGGTCGTCGCTTCACCAAGTCCGTTGTGACCCTTCACTGGGTCATCTTCCTATTAGCTGGACTCCAGCCTGATCAAGATCTTTGGTTTTGGCGATCTATGTCCAAGAATTTGTGTCATTTTCATCCTTACAACTTGCAGCATTATCTGATGGCTCAGCCCTTCCTCGAACAAAGTAAATAATGCCAGGGGTGGTCGTGGTCGTAACCAAGACCGTGGTTGTGGTAGACGCAAATCTCAACCTCGCCCAACCAGAAACTGGGGTCAAAGAAATAATAATGATTTAATCCTAGAGGTAGCCTAGTCCTACCAAACTAATACTCACCCACAAGTCTGCGAGATTATCATGGGTTGGGAGAATGAATTGAAACAGCATGTGGAAGCCAATGACCTTGAGTTCGACAAATGGCAAGACCTTATCTCGAATCCGAGCCATTCCAAAGGCTGATACACCTAGTTACAGCACACCCTTTACCTCTATTGGATGATGAAAAACCTCCTAACAAAAGCTTTGACCACCTAGACTACAAGAACTTCGAAGTCATCTATAAAAATTCAGGAAATACACGGGGAATTCAAGCGCATTCAATGCCAAATTCAACAGCAAAATACTCGTCTAATTCACACTGAGAAGCATATCTCCTGCCTTCCACAGACTGAATTGATGAGTAACAACTCGATGAACATATAGTTTGGATACTTAAATTTTGCTATGTATAAATGAATGGTATGCAGTCTTTGTTTTTCTGCTATAGTCATTGGAAATAGGAGACTCAAAGATAATCAGGTTTATATGGCCTTGTTGAACATTCTCAGACTTTTCAGATTTTGGATGGCCTATAATGATATCAAATGGAATATAATGCTATCAGATGGCCAACAGACCTGGTTTCCCAATGGGCAGGTTGAGGCCATTTGATCATGGATGATGTTTATGTAAATCCTGCTTGTTCTTGAAATGGAATAGAAAGGAACTGCCAAGCTTACATAACAAACAAAAAATAACAAAAAAAAAGTAAATATGATAGATTATGAATTAAATTTACTTAATTTATAATCTAATTTAATTAAAGTAAATAAGGTGGTTTATTTAATTTATAAATAAAGTAATTACAATGAAATACGAGTTAAATTAACAAATTATAATAGATGTAAGTACAAAGTACTAAAGTATTAATAATAAACTATAAAAGATTTAAGTACAAAGTACTAAAGTACTAATAGAACTTAAATAAATATGACCACCTTCATAGAACATTTAGGATGCCATGAAATTGACAAAAGGCAAGGGAATTGATTTTTAAATAGAGAAGGCGGTGATCCTTGTGAATATAAGGAGACTAAGAAGGACATAAAGGGGTAGTAGGAATTTGAGTTTTCTGATCTCACAAGTGCAAGAGGAAATTACCGAGAGAGCCACAGGCAAAGAGAAAGTGAGCAATTGTTCTTGGAGTTTTGGGCGCGAGGGCAAGAAGGCCGCTATTTCAAAGTCTTCTAGGTCTGGGCACTGGAATAGGATGGGAGGAAAAGAGTTGGTTCGATAGCGAGAGCGAGGCAACAATAGGCCAAAAACACCTTCAAACAAGAGTTTCACGTAAGTACTTGTAAATGAATTGATAAATTCTGCTTTAAAAATTCATTATCTGGAATCTAAGCATAAATTTCCTTTAAGTCTATTAATATTCAAACTCAGGGATTCACACTTGGCCTTCGTTGATATTTCATCATCAAGTTTCAGGGGAGGAGGACACAGTGTGCACACAATGGGAAGCTTGTTAGAGTCAAAGTGGCATAGCAACAACATGGTGGCACCCTTCTGAGACTGGCACAGGACCCGAGGATCACAATACTTGATAACTCAGCAACCTTTAGGATGACTTTCTACTACAGGGGGGATGACTCAGATCTTTTGGTGGGCTTTAGTGACTTGTTGATTGCATGGGAGACATCATCAGCATGCCAAGTTGATCAGCGAGAGGATATCAAGAGGAGCTCGTGTGGAAGAGACTTCATCCCCACAAGGATTGGGTTGTATCTTTAGGAGTTTACTCTTGGTGTGCATGAGGTGGACTACTTGGTAGGGCAACTTCACGGGGAGTTGGACAAAGTCCTACATTATCATGATGCTCTACTTATTGATAATATGCAAGGACTTTCAGTTCATATACCTAGCTAGACAGTGATTGGAGCAAGGGGTGCTTCACATTGATTAGGATGGCTTACGATCTTGGTATTAAGAGATTCCTCCGTAACAAGACAGTGCAAAGATCGAGGATGACTCAATGACAAATTTGGAACCTTGGTATTATTAACAGTGACAATGGTGATTGGCAATCAGTGAGGGCGCTTGTTTAGGGATTACTTGAAGACAATCAATTTTTGAAGAGGAGGACTGTCATGTCCCCAATTTTGATTTTAGAAAAAAAATGGAAAGAGGGGGCATCTCTGGCTTTGGGATTTAGGAGAAAGAGGGAAAATTGCAACACTGGTGGAATGTGGGGGCCACAAGAAAGAGAAATTCGAACAAAGGAGGGAACTCACACTCTTGGAGGAGAGAGAAAATAGAAGGAAGTGCGAATTAAGAGAGAGAGAGAGAGTAGGGGCCACACGGAGAGAAGAGGCCAGCAATTTCTAAATAGAGCTTGAGGGCCTCACTTTTGGCATCCCTTGGTCATTTTACAATTCAAACCTTAGTTCTCTTGAGTCGTTTAGCCAAGACAATTGTGTTGTTTAGCACAAGGAATTTCGAAGCAGATATTCCAACTCTTCCTTCGGTGAACTTCAAGTGTCACCCTAGGAGAAAATTTGGGGAGTTGATTCTGGATCATTGAGGAGCTATTTTACAGGTTTCTTTCAGCTAGTGCTTGCTATTCCAAGGGCGCAGAAGAATTTCATGGGGGCTGAGAGAAGCTAGCAATCAGTGGAGTATTGGCCGGAGAATTTGCAGAGATTTATCCTTCAGGAGAACAAGTTTTCCTTAGTGATTTGCAGGGGTGAGAGTGTTGCATTTTAGAGGGTTGATTTTGTCTATTCCAAGGCCTGTGCAAGGGTTTACCTGCAGCTTTTATGGACTTGCAAAGACACAAAGTTTGGGGAGCATTTGAGCTGGGATTTGCTTGGTGATTGAGTTAGGGAGGATTTCTTGGAGGGAGATTTGGGCCTAATTCAGCAGTATCTGAATTGTTGGGTATTTTCTAGCCAAATTGAGCAATTCGCACTTTTTGAGGGTCAATGGGGGTCAGTGGATTCAACCCAAACCCTTTTTGGGTTTTTGTGGGTTTGGTGAGAGGAGGCTAGGATTAATTGCAAAAAAAAAATTGAGCACTTCTGAGGGCAAAATTCCTAGTCCCATCGAACAGCCAACAGCAGAAATTGTTGGGGGAAGGCACAGTTCACCGTGGGCCCGTTTCCACCACTTGGGTTCGTGAAATATTTCTACGTTTTGTCAGGGACCTAGTGAGGAGGCCACCATCATAGTTTCAATTCATTACGAGCACTCTCTAGAGCAGTCTTCTGGTTTCCTTCCAACAACAGCAAGCAATTATTCCTGAGCATGTGCAATTCTTCCTTGGGGACCTTTCCAGCATTTAAGCATTGTAGTCACTCTTGGGTTCCTCTTATCTCATTTATTGTACTCATATTTATCAAAATCAATACAATGACTCAGAGTTTTGCCTCGTATTTCCATGTTCAAATGTATATGGTTGTGCATTTCTGAATTTTGTAGTTGTAGCTAATTCATTGCTTCTGTTATCGATCGTATTTTTCCATGTTGAATATTACATTATTAGAATATACAATAACAAACTGATCATCAGGCCCATTTCTGATCTGTTCAAGCCGCAAGACGAGGGGAATTTAGTCTACATAGAAATATGAACTAGCCCTTGGAGTTAGCTCATCTGATAAATGCCCTTGTGCAGAAGTTCTCCAAGGTCCTCGAGATCAAATTTCATTGAGTAACTTGCAGTTACCAGCAAGTAATTCAGCTGGCAGTTATTGCCATCCTCCATCTGGAAAACAAGGGAAATGGAGGGAAATCCACAGAGAGCTGGCAAGTTCCAGCATCCTCACTTGGAATGGTTAATATGTGGAAACTATATTTCTTCCAGAAAAAAACGAATGTAAACCAAAAAGATAAATTTAACAATATTTCAGATTGTCTAAAATTTGTCCTAAAGAATAGGCAAAGAAGTTCACTCCAGAGTCCAAAGTCAACTGACAAGACAGGAATGACAAAAGCATCTTGTCTCATATCCAACCCCTGAGTCACTACCCCTTCCAAGTTTGTAAAGAATGGCTTGTACAAGACATGTTATAAACTAAGTCACCACATTCGTGTTCGTGTTTGAGTTCAGCAACTTTGAAGTTCGAATAAAATTTGTCACTTAAAATTCTGACAATAATTTTAATATATATATATATATAAGTTCATCAAGGCCCTCAAGATCAAATTTCATTGAGTTACTTGCGGTTACCAGCGAGCAATTCAGCTGGCATTTATTGCCATCCTCCATCTGGAAAACAAGGGAAAAGGAGGGAAATCCACAGAGATCTGGCAAGTTCCAGACTCCAGCATCCTCACTTGGAATGGTTAATATGTGGAAACTATATTTTTCCAGGAAAAAAGCAAATGTAAACCAAAACGATAAATTTAACAATATTTCAGATTGTCTAAATTTTATCATAAAGAATAGACAAAGAAGTTCACTCCAAAGTCAACCGACAAGACAGGAATGACAAAAGCATCCTGTCTCATATCCAACTCCTGAGTCACTACCCCTTCCAAGTTTGTAAAGAATGGCTCCTGCAAGACATGTTATAAACTAAGTCACTGCATTCGTGTTCATGTTCGAGTTCAGCAACTTTGAAGTTCGAATAAAATTCGACATTTCAAATTTTGACAACAATTTTAATATATATATATATATATATGTAATTCAATAAAAATTTGAACACATATTGCAGAAATAAAAGTGTAAACACATATGCCCTCCTGTACCATGCAACTGATCGTTTATTCAATATAAAGAAAGGTTCAGCATATATTTGTATTTCAAATATGAAAATAATACAAGGAGAAATGAACTGGGTGGCCATTTTGCATCTTCCAAAATCAGAGCGAGGTCATAGGCACTTTATAAAAATGGATTTAGGTTTGAGGCTGGCTCTTTGCTAACCTAAAATTAATTATAAATATAAATAAAATTAATATGTGCATGAAAGGAGTGAAAAGCTGCCTCTTGCTAGATAATAATGAATATTCACTGTAAGCTTTATTATTTAAAAACTAAAGTAAAATAAGCTTTCCTATCTTTAATTAATATCTGGTTTTTTAATTTTAAAAAATGCCCTACTTTCATGTTTCTTTTCTTTCTGTCTCAATTCCATTATGTAATTCCATAGAATGTGACGACATTCATTTTGCAATTTTAACAGTTCCAGAAAGAAGTTAAATTCAATGATATATTGGTCTGAAATTGCAAATCTCTACTTCAACCATTTCTGACACAAAGGGACGATTTTGGTTTAAGCAAGCCCCACTATATCCATTGTTCAAAACATATGCATAAAAGATGCATCTACTTATACATCCACATATTGTGAACAAATAAGCCTGAAATGGCAGATGCTGATTCAGGATTTGGGAGGCTGGGAGATAGTAGTCACCCATTGCTAGAAAATTCCAGCAGCGAAGAGTTGTAACTTGTCATAGAGCAGTGGTGAAGTGATGACAACCCACTCATATCATATTAAGCGCTGTCAGATTGACTCGGTAAGATGCTCCTTTGACATTTATTTTGATGCCTTTTCATTCTGCAGGCAGCAGGGGTCGAGAGTGCTCCATGGAGGAGTGTGGACACAGGTGGCAAGGGCTGAGAAATGAAGTGTGAGACTGCGAGTGTGAAAGCGGTGTACAGTTACAATTTTTAATTTCTTTTAATTATCAACTGACAACATAACCTGAATATAACAAAGATTTATTCAAATTTAAAGCAATTTTTTTTATTTTCTTCATATTCGTGTTCGTGTTCACAAACAGAATCGAGATCAGGTTTATGTTTGGCGAACCGAAACGAATTTATTAGATATGCATTTAAGCTGGGTGAACTTCAAACCTGAAGGATTTTGTTTGCCAAACACAGTGACTTGGGTTATAAAGTAATTGCTTACAACTAGAATTTGATTCCACATATATATTATAAAGTTTAATAGTGTTCCCAATAATTTATGTTCTAGAATTGCAGAAAAATGATAAGCTTATAAATGCTTAACTGATCACCTTTCTCATGTGGCACACAAATAAGTGTCCTCCAAAATCAGGAAGTGACTTGCATATTATTTTAAAACTCCCCCAAGGTGTAGTTCAATGAGCAAAGAAATCAGTTAACTGGATTATGAAAAGTGCAAACTAGAGATAAAATATACTATGCCTATAGGACCATTATTATGATAGGACAGTCTAATATGCCCACTATTTTGTCTGAACTCAATCATATACTTAACAACATATCCCATACAAGTGCTTTTAGTGACAATGGAATTTCACAAGAAGATGTGATGTAAAATTGTACATTTCTTTAATTACCATGTCTGATACAAAATATCCAATAAGAACATAATGCTTTTGAATAACTAACTAAATTAATGTAAAATAGAGGCAACATAATTTGCATCAAAGAACAACCTCAAACATCACAAATCATACAAAATGAAGGATTTTCTAGAATGTTACCTCCAAATTGGCCTCACTGTCATCTTCAGACAATGACCTTTCATCTTCGTCATCATAAGCATCTCCACTAAAAGTTTCACTTCCATCACTTAGAGATTCTTCGAGCACTCTTGTTTCTTTCATCTCTAATTTTTCCTCTTCTACAATTTGTAGCGGGTCTGGTCCAGACATAACCTGGAAACAATTTATTGGTGATCAGATCAAGCTGTTTAAAAGCAATCATGATAAGGGAAGTGGAATTAATGCCAGCATGTAGCTAGAAGATTTTGTTCTTGATAGCTACACATTTATTTCCATTGCAGACTCTTCTCATCATTTTTTTGCATTCCAAATCCATCAACCTCAAAACAAATATCAATCTGAATCCCTAATGCATAGCTGGTATAAGATGTTATTGACTAAAATAAGGCATTCTCTCTGATTGACCGAGCAATAATGTTTGTTGAGAAAATTAATGGACAAAGTGCCAAGAGAAAAGTACCCAAGTAAATAAAGAAACATAATGTACTCTGAAGGAAACATTAAATAGCTGATGGACCAGGATTGGCATGCCAGAAAGTCACAATTCTCAAATACTTTTATGGAAGGAAAAAGAACCAACTCAAGCAGAACAACTGTAAAGTTAGCTAAAAACATTAAGATCACGTTTCTTATATATTATGCAGCCATAGAAAATGATACTGGATGAAGGAAAGCAGATAACAAGAAAAAACTACCTTCGTGACTAGCACACCCAAATAGAAGTAAAAGTTGCACAACGTTCACAAAGAGGTATCAAATTTTCATTACAGAATTTATGTGAGAACTCTAAATTTTCAATAATATAAAAGGCCATGAGTGTGCATGACCAATCACAATTGTAAACACTTCAATCTATGAAGAAACAGTTTAAACACAGATGGAACATTACTTAACAAGACAGCTATCAATATGAAAGGAATATCTGGTTCTAACCAAAAGGCCACTTCTAAAAGGTACTATAAAATGGTTAAGTACATGTGTTTCCTCCTAAGAGGTCACAGGTTCAAATTCCATAGAGTTTAGCGGTCAAATCACAGAGCAGAGGCAGGTACCTTGTCCCACAAACAAGAAGGTCTCAATGTCTCATACACCAATTTTAGTTGATTCCATGTTTTCTTTTTGTTATCACTGATCTCAGAAGATGTAAAAAAAGAAACATATTTTGTTCGTGTGCACTAATAATCAAACTTGGTCAAAGGGATTTTAAAATAGAACTAAAAATTGTTAATTATTGAGTTCTTGGAAAATTTCACTAATAACCAAACCCGGTCAAAGGGATTTGAAAATAGAACTAAAAATTGTTAATTAATGAATGCTTGAAGAATTTTCTTGCTATAGTGGAAAAAAATAATAAAACATATAAAGATCATTGACATAAATCATGACTCTGGTCTGTTTAGATTCATTTTTCTTTTCACAGCACTATAGAACTCCAGAAAATGGCGAATTTGGTTTCTTACATGGCAAACTCACCCTACTGTTTAATGTGTTTATGATAGTCAACTGTACTGCTAAACTCCGCCCTTGCCTGGTTTCAGGATCCTGGAGGTTTTTTTGGTTTTTTTAAATATACCTTCTCAGAGAGACACAAAGAATCCCTCCTACAGTAGATCTTGTTACCTTTTGGCAAGTAGATGCTGTAGCCTTTATGCTCTATGTAGTGATATGATCTGGTGGTAATAGAATAGAAGGCTGACTTACCCAAAAAAAAAAACGACTGACATAAATCCATAATGGGAACAACTATTTACCCAGTACATCATTTAAAATATTGCTTTTTCCCAGATCTCAAGAAAATTATTAATAATCCAACCAAAAACTCAAACTGCTGGTGTTTCTTTATAGATTGTCTCAGTAATAAATTGCATCATCATTGCTCTCATTTCCAATTTTAGAGGTATTCAATTTGAAAATGTTACATATTGAGTTAGCTCTAGTACTTGGTTGTACTTGAATGCTAGTCATATGACACCCCCCTAGGGGGCTACATGTCCCATATCCCACATGTCGGACACAAATTCAATGGGACACATGCCAAACTTGTGTCCAACACATGCCCTAGACATGTCCCAATTTTAGGATGTGTCCTCTCACTAAAGACTACCTGTCCCTCTTTTTTCTCATTGTGTTCAGCACGCTGGAGCTCCAAGGCGTCTTGGTGTGCAGCTGAGGATTATATTGCATCTTTGAAGGGATTCAAAGTGCTGGGCACATGGATTTGTGACTTGTAAACTAGAATTTAAGTTTCTTCCTACAGCAGTCCATTTTCTTTCTCATTTCAAAGAAATCGTGGCTCAATTCAACAAGGACATCTAGAAAAGGTCAAACCATCAAAGGAAAGGGAGGGGAATGCCCCTATTGAAGTTGACATCAGCCTCTGCTATTGTTCCGTCTACCAGTGATGCTTATTTTGATGATTCTGACATCAGCCTCTGCTAGTGTTCCATCTGCTAGTGATGCTTATTGTGATGATTTTTTCTCGGTAATAAATTGCATCATCATTGCTCTCATTTCCAATTTTAGAGCTATTCAATTTGAAAATGTTACATATTGAGTTAGCTCTAGTATGTGGTTGTACTTGAATGCTAGTCATATGACACACCCCTAGAGGGCTACATGTCCCATATCCCACATGTCGGACAAAAATTCAATGGGACATATGCCAAACTTGTGTCCACCCCATGACCTAGATATGTCACAATTTTAGGATGTGTCCTCTCACTAAAGAGGACCTGTCCCTCTTTTTTCTCATTATGTTCAGCAGCCTGCAGCTCCAAGGCGTCTTGGTGTGCAGCTGAGGATTATATTGCATCTTTGAAGGGATTCCAAGTGCTGGGCACATGGATTTGTGAATTGTAAACTAGAATTTAAGTTTCTTCCTGAAGCAGTCCACTTTCTTTCTCATTTCAAAGAACTCATGGCTCAATTCAACAAGGGAATCTAGAAAAGGTCAAACCGTCAAAGGAAAGGGGGAAATGTAAAAAAATCAGTTACCCGATTCCTACTGCAGCAAACTGATAATATTTCACCTACTTGTTAAATTACTTGAACAAGTAACTTGCAGTTTTCTACGGAAAATACTGAAATACTTAAACTGCAGCCTACACAAAATAAAATACTGTGGAAACTAAATATTGCACTGGAGAGAAATAAACACACACATCAACATAGTTGTTTTTGGACAATGTCCCCAGAAAAACCCAACTTGGGAAAACAGTGCAGCAACTAAGGGTTTTAATTATTAAGCAGTAATAAATCTGAGTACAAATCGTTGGATGACCAAACTAGCTATTCGATCTATGCTTTGATACCATGTGAAAAAACGGTTACCCAATATTTACTACAACAAACTGATAATATTTCACCTACCTGTTAAATTACTTGAACAAGTTACTTGCAGTTTTCTACGGCAAATTCTAAAATACAAACACTGCAGCCTACACAAAATAAAATACTGTTGAAACTAAATACTGCACTGGAGAGAAATAAACACAAATCAACACAGTTGTTTTTGGACAATGTCCCCAGAAAAACCCAACTTGGAAAAACCAGTGCAGCAGCTAAGGGTTTTAATTATTAAGCAATCATAAATCTGAGTACAAATCATTGGATGCCCAAACTGGCTATCCTATACAGAGAAATACTGGCAAAAAGTTAGTGAGAAGAATCTCACACTGATCCGAGAGATCCAACTCTGATCAAGGGCTTGTTGGCTGGCCCCACACTGCCTCTACGCAACTTCTGCATCAACCCTACGCAGGTCTGCGTCACACTGGCCAGGCTCTGTGTCAATACCTCTGCTAACCTCATGCAATCTAGAAATTCAACCACCTGGCACTCTAGACTCACACCCCAGCTCTGACACTGAATCTCGTCTCTCCCAGCTGGAATGTGAACTCCCTCTGAAGCTTTGCGCTGCATCTGCATGGCACTACTCTTCACCTTCTCTGCCTTGCACTCCCCGGATTTGGAAAACTTCCTCTAGTATACTATCCCTGCCCCTCTTTCACTGCTTCAACTTTACTAAATCACTTCCAGCAACTCACAACTGCTACTCGAAAATCGATTCTCTAGAAAAATCAAACTGCCCAAGTGTATTTCTCCAACCACATCGAACCCCTTATAATCTCTCGTTGGAGCTCCAACGGCCATGATTAAAACATAATCGATGGTTAAGATTAAATTGGAGTTGATCATCGTCTTCTTCTAGAAGATTCACACCTGATTTAATTAATACCCTTTAATTAACCAAATTTCATAAGTTTAGACTTAAGGAACCATTTTAAAAAGTTAATTATTTTAATTAAATCATCTCTAGGTTGAATTTCCAAAAACAACTTCTTTGGAGAATGCATGTGTCTTAGCCTCTCTGCAAAGTTTCAAGGCTAGAGTACATCCGATGCTACAAAAATCAACAGGGAATGCCCCTATTGAAGTTGATATCAGCCTATGCTAGTGTTCCATCTGCTAGTGATGCTTATTTTGATGATTCTGACATGTAGGAGGACTACTAACAATTACAAGCTATGAGACTCTTCCATCTGTGGTTCTAGTATCTATCCTTTTTTGTATTTTCCATTGTTATTCCCACCTATAGTAGCTAGTGACTCAATATCTATGTAATAAATTTTGATTTTGATGACTTGATAATAAAACTGCAATTTATGGTTCTAATTTCTTGTGTTTTTGTCATTTGGTCATCTTGATGTAATACTAGTAAGTACTAAGAAGTAACTAGTTGTATGATTGAATTTGTATCATGTAAATGTTCTAGTTTCCAAATTCTAACCAAATTTGAATATTTATGTCCATATTTCATTTTTGTATGTGTGATTTCACTAATTTGTTATATACACACACACAACAAGAAAACAACAACAAAAAATGGGAAGGAAAGCAGAAGGGAGGCTCAGGGGTGTTAAGGTTTCCCCTCAAGAAAATTTGGCTGTTCTACTCTTTATAGACGATGACCTTTGCTTTGCTCAAGGATCCACGAGGGATCTTACATCATTGAAAGATGCGTTGGACTTCTTTTGTACAGATACAGGAATAGAAATCAACTATAACAAATCTTGTTTCCTTCCCAGCAGTCTCTAAAGCAATCTTCTCCAGCAGGTTGCTCTTCTATTCCCTTTTCCCCGCAAGAATCTGGATGATGGCTTTAGTCTCAAGTCAAATGGTTATAGATTTGTGAACTGGCTTTGGCTGTTTAAAACGGTGGAAACTTGCACTTCTCTTTGGGTCAACAAATTGCTTTCTAGAGGGGGTCAGCTAGTCTTGTTCAAGTCTCCGCTAGAGAGCATTGCAATCGACTGGACTTCCATAGCCACTATGCCTAAGGGCATTCTAACCAAGATTAGAAAGAACAGCTCTCAGTTTTTATGGTGAGGGAGCTGAGAATGAGTCCATGGAGTTTCTCTTTTAGCTCTCTTTCTCTGATTTTGCTGGTACCGGGGCATCAGTATTTTTCTATAGCATTTGTTTTAATCACAGCAGTAGTATTGAGAACCAGTAATGAAATTCAGAGTCCCAATTTATAGTAATAGTTTTGCTTCAGTCGAGGAAAGATCTCAAAGATAAGATGGTCTCCTGAAGGGGTTGATTGTATGGATCAGTCCATTATGGACTGCAGTTTTGTATCTTCATTTCACATGAATACAAAATGCTTTTTCCTTCTAATAATAATATATGTATATATGTGTCCTGTGCTTGTAAATATGAAGTGCGCACACACGCATATATATTATTTTAATTAGAAGGAAAGAAATACTTTGTATTCATGCGAAATATATGTGTGTGTGTTTTGTAATATATATATATATTTTTTTTTATTAGAAAGCAAAAAAATCTTTATAGCTGTCTGTTGGAAAATTACAGCAGAAAAGGAAGAAACCTATGAAGAATATATTCATGAAAATTGGTCCCAGGTAGAGCCTCCTCAGCACATATGATAGGGGATCGGATCAGTCTATATTTTCAGCTTTTACAAGATTCTTTTTGTTTTAAATTCCTTTTTGCTTTTATATATGAACATCTAAAGACCTTTCGGAGGTGATTTCATAAGTTTTCGTAAAGACAACTATATGCATATATCACTTGTTGGTATATTTTACCTTTCCACTGTCTGCACACTTTGGGACAGTATACAGGGGCAACAGGAAGAAGACAATTTCAGATGCCTGAGACATATGCTGATGTAATTTTATAACACGAATTAAATTACAGCTTTTTCTCGTTGGAAAGGAATTTAAAAATAATATCTATATATATCATATATATATATATAGCTTTCTCATTGGGAAAAAAAAATACAAAACAATAATTTATTACATTATGTGTGTGTGTATGTTCTAGTTTCTAAATTCTAGTAAAAATTTGGATTCTTTACGTCTATATTTCATTTTATTCGTATTTCAGTAATTTGTTATTTTTTTAAATATATAATTTATGTATACAAGTACTAAGTAGTGACTAGTTGTATGACCAAAATTGTATTACGTAAATGCTCTAATTTCTAAATCTAACAAAATTGGAATCTATACCTCTATTTCATTTTCGTATGTGCCTTTTCACTAATTTCTTATTTTATACACACACATACAAAATTGGCGAAACATAAGCAGAGGGGAGGCTCAAAGGTTGTCAAGGTTTCCTCTCAAGGAATCTGACTCATCTAGTCTTTGAAAACGATGTGCTTTGGTTTGCTCAACGATCGATGAAGGACAACCTTAACATCATTGAAAGATGCTTTGGACTTGTTTTCTAAAGCTGAAAGAATGGAAATCAACTATAACAAACCTTATTTCCTTGCCAACAGTCTTTGAAAATCTTCTCTGGTAGGCTGTTCCTTCACTCCCCTTTCCCCTCAAGAATCTAGATAAGGACTTTAAGTATCTCGATTTTTGTCTCAAGCCAAATATTTATAGATTTGCAGACTGGCTTTGGCTGTTTAAAACAATGGAAACTCATTTTTCTCTTTGGGTCAACAAATTGCTTTCCAAAGGTGGTCGGCTAGTCTTGCTCAAGTCTGTTAGAAAGAACTCCAATCTACTGGACTTCCATAGCCACTGTGCCTAAGGGCATTCTCAACAAAATTAAAAGGTCAACTTTCACGTTTTAACTTTTTATGGTCATACTCTCGCCTTTCAGGAGAAAACCCTTTAGTTAAATGGAGTCAGACTGCCTCCCCAAAAAATACAAGGGGTTGAGGCATTAAAAATTTCTTCCTCTTAAGCCAAACACCGGCTGCTAGAAGCCTGTGAAGGATGGTCCACACTCATCAAAGTATCTAGAAGGTTTGTCAATCGAAGAGTGGTTGAGGCAGGTTAGAAAATCATCTAAAGGCTCTATAGTTTGGATGGCTCTAGCTTCAGTGATCCCATTAGTTGGAAGATGGGCAGTCTGGAGAATTGATGATGGTAAGAACATTAATGTTGGGAAGGACCCTTGGATTGGAGCAGCAGAGAATTTTCATCTCTCAGTTCCTCTTATCCAGTCCCTTCACGCAGCTAAGATCTTTTGTCTTAATGATGTCAGGCCCAATCTCCTCGGGTCAGTGGGAGATTGTGGTGTTAATCAGAGGCAAATCTTGAGCTCAATAGTTCAGAAGCAGATAAAGAATTATTTTACTTGCATTTTGGTTTTGAATTTTATCAAGTTTAGAGAGGGTGAGGAAGATCAATTATGTTGGTCTCAAAATCCTGGTTCAAGGGAATTCACTTCCAAATTGGATTATACAGCCTTTATGGAATCTCAATTCTGTGGGGAAAAGATGGTGGTGGAGCATATTTTGGAACCTTCATGCTCAGTTGAAATTGATGTTATCTCTTTGGCTTGCTCTGACCAACAAATTGCTGACATGTGAGGTTGGGTTGAGAAAGGGTTGGGTCAGGCCTAGAAAATGTTCTCTATGTAAGCTCCAAGCAGAAACATCTTCTCATAGTCCAGGTCCTGAGGCTCATGGCTCTAGAGCTCAAACAAAAAGATATTTGGTCGCAGGCCAAGGTGGAAGAAGGTATGAAAGAGTGGCTTGCAGATAAGTCAGTCATTCAACCTGAAGCCTTTCCATTTGTTATTGTTTATTGTATCTGGTCACTGGTGGGCATGCAATTCCAGTGTTTTCAGGGATGTGGGTACTCCTCTAGAAGTGATTGCAAGTCTAATTATTAAAACAACCAAAGAATTCCAGGTTGAGTAGAAGATCAAAAATTGCCTTGCTTCATTAATGCCAACGTTGGACTAGGACCCTCCATGGGGATACTTTGATGGAGCCAGCCAGGGGCATCCTACTGTTTGCAGTGTGGGTGTGGTTCTTTTCAGGAAACTAGATCATTATTTGTATATTAGATATGCCCCAGGTCAGGGGACAAACAATTGAGGTGAGTTCATTTCTTTACGGACTATTCTTTGTAGTTGCAAGGAAGGTGATTAAAAAGTTTCAAGTTCTTGGGAATTTGAAATTAGTGATTGACTGGTAAACTAGAAAAATCTCTGCAGAATATGTTGTTAGGTCCTTCGTTAAGGGAACTCCAAGATGTGATGTAGTCTTTCAAGTGCCTCTCCTTCAGGCACATTTACTGTGAGCTTAATCAGAAAGTCAACACTATATCAAAAGAGGCTTTAAGCTCTTCTAGTTGGATCTTTCAACTTATATGAGATCTCAAAGGTAGCTGAGAAAGTGCCCAAGAAGTTTCTTTTTTAGCTCTCTTTCTCATCACACACAATCCACTTAAAATTTCATACCAATTGCAATAACCCAGGGCACGCAATCCATATCACGTCCCTGCAAAGGTCCCAGCAAAGCCCATTTTTGCCTTAAACTTTAAAGTGCCTTGAAGAGAGAGCAAGACCTACCCATACAAGAGTCATCTCACTAATGGTGAGTTACATTCAAAGTAATAGACCAACTATGATAAAATCCTAACGCTAGAGAATGCATGTCAAAAATTGATGTCTTGACAACCCCTCTTAGAAGGAAAGCATCCCTAATTTCAATTGTAAGTCTGAAATAGTTGCTTAATGTTAGTCAGTGAAATCAATCTTACTTAAGAAGACAGTCATTTTTTGCCAACCAAGTACGTAGTTATTTTTCTCTTCCTACTCATGCATTTTCCTGTGTGAAGAAGCATATCCTCGAGAAGCAGAGATTCAAACTTAAAAGTCCATGATCATGTCCTACAGATGTAAATATGGCTACACACCTCTCCCAACTGTAGTGACTCGTATAATTTAAAATTGTTGGCCTCGCTCCATTGTGAATACTGAAATGTGTTGGGAAATTAAGATCCAAGTTTCAAATACCTAGATGTAGATGATTATATTGATATGTGAGACTTATGAAAAGAATTGGATATGGTCCCTGTAAATGCATATAACATAAAATATTACATATAAATATATCTAAATCAAAATGTACACAGTGGATGAGGTTGTGGTTCAAAATTACAGAAAGTGACATGTGAATGGGATCATGGTTAAAACATTATATTGATATGTGAGAGGTATAACAGTTTTGAATATCATGCCTCTAAATACACATCACATATAAATATCTAAATAAAAATATAGATAGCGGATGAGGTTGTGGTTCAAAATTGTAAGAAGTGACATGTGGATGTAGTTATGGTTCAAGCGTCTCAACATTGACATTTAAAATAGAAGTTGCAGAATCTTTCATCAAAACCCTGTGTCAAATTCTGAATGCCTATCTAAAGAAGGTTAAGAACTGCTTCTGTGCCCAGTCAAAAAACTATTCACGTGAGAACTTAAAAACAAATCAAAATCTTATGGCCCCATTTTCAGAAGAAGAATTGCATTAAGTAGTGTTCCAAAATATAAGAAGCTATCAAGTTTGCTTGATTCAAGTCAACTTCTCCATGCAACACTCCATATAAAAGACCAATGTTATTGCTACAAGATTAAAAGCCCTATGATATCTAAGGACCAAGGTGGCCCATAGGAGATCAGACGTATTTCAAACAGCCTTATGTTAATGAAATTTAAGTAATCAAAAGACAATGACGAAGTCAAATAGGCATTTTTTTGAAGGATGTCTTTCTGGATTTGATTAATTTGGCTTTAGTTATATTTGGACTTAATAGGTTGTCCAACGCTCTTCTACAACACCCTTGTTTTCCTTATAAATGGGGGTGCACCAAATTTCTTTAATGCCTCTGGAGGTCTAAGATAGGGTCCAGAGATACACATGTTGCCATCTTTGTTTATTAATAATAAACATAGCTGAAGCATTAGAAAGCGCTATGCCCTTTTCCAGTGGTTCAAATTTGATTTAACGTCTATGAATAACTTCAAATGTTCAGTTTCAGGATAACACAATCCTTGCAGGTCAAACAACAGCATAGCGGTTTGCAAAAATTATATCTACATACTAAATTTGAGAAAACATCTGGGCAGTAGGCAAACAACAAAAAGTTCAAACTTTACTTGCTACTTGTTGGAATCTTTAGAGGCCATGAGTAGATGACCATTGCTTTCTTCCTTAAAATGCTAAAAACAAGTGAAATCAAGGGAGACTAAAATTTATGATATATTACCTAAACAAAAAGAACGTGAAACCATCGTGGCAATTGGTTAGTCAATTATAGTAGATAAAGGAAGCAGATAGGAAATAGAACTGTGATATGTATCCACAAAAACAGACAAGCAAGTGCTAAGTGTGGAATCAGTCAGCAAGGAACAAGATAATCAGAAGAAACGCCTCCATCGAATCTTCCCAATTCCCCATCCAATACTTCAATATGGGATTGAATGGAGTACCAAAGTTCATCAAGATCTTGAACGAAAGGTATATCAAGTACACCATATAGAAAAGCAATAGCAATATTCCCTAATAAATGACGCAAGACCAAAACTGATCACTCTTCATCTCTAGTTCATGTTGAGTCCAACAAGGAATGATTAGATATGGGATGATTATAGTGATTTACAGCTACATGGGGCGTAAAAATAAAGGTGACAACTCAAAGAAAACAATTCTCAAGCTTGAAATACTGCTGTTGTATCCTAGTGTTAAGTTCACCTATTTAAAAGCAATATCAATCATTCCACCATAAAGGTAATCCAGTACACCAGAATAAATGAGGGAGGATCAATACTGATGGCTCCTCATCTCTGATTTGTGAGGAGTCTCCCAAAGAATGATCAGATAGGGGATGATTATGGTGATCAACTGCCAACCTGGGACATGAAAAAGATGGTTGCAGTTCAAAGGAAACCATTTTCAAGCTTGCAACTCTCCAGTTATATCTTAGTATCAAGTTTATCACATTGAAAAGCAATATCGATCATTCCATCATAAATATAATCCAGTTCCTCAAAATAATTTAGAGACAATCAAACTGATAACTCCTCATCTCCAGTTCGTGTGGAGTCTCCCGAGGAATGATCAAATAGGGGGTGATTATGATGATTGAAAGCTGGGACATGAAAAGAAAGGTGCCACTTCAAATGAAACCATTCTCAAAATTCTCTCCAGTAGTATCCTAAAGCCCTGGTTTACTGCAGCATTGTCAACTAAAATCTAGCCGTCGCTGAGGAAGAGGAAGACCCAGGAAATTGTCTTGTGAACGCTAGCCAGTTCCGTTGGTCACAGATCCACATCCAATCACTTTGATACTCGAATAGTTACAACAGTTTATGGATTATTCAGGTCTGACTCAAGGTTCAGGTAGAGATCCTCAACCATGTAATGTTGAGGGGCAGCATCATAGAGTCTATAATGCAGGAATTATGTTTGCCCTGGAAAGAACTCAACGACAGCTATAAGTTATGCATGATATGTACAAGCAATGTTTTGATAATTTGGAAAAGACTGGCAGAAAGTTTGAACAGCCTTTTCTCAAAGGTAGGCAAGGAAGGCAAACATGAGAGAGCTGACAAAAACATATTTCAAGTCATTTGCAATATAGTTAACTTCAAATCCAAGACCCTGCCAGACCTGCATATGATTATTGAGGATATTATCAAAGGAGAAACCCAATTTTCATGAAAAAAGGTGAGGATGACTCTAACTCCAGCCTCCTTGACAGTCCCTGAACCATCTTCTCAACGCCTTCTATACAGCTTCAAACCCAGTGATGGTCTCTGGTTTTTATGCCTCCAACTGACTTGGACTCTGTCACTGATAGTATAATGTCTTGTCCTGTTTTATAATTTCTTTTAGTTTCGGTAGGCTTATGTAAAAAACTATGTATGCAGATGTATCTCTGTTTAGCTATCCCAGACAGTATGTCGTCAATAAAATTTCAAACAACTGAAGATGGCAATTGAAGCATACCATGCCTATATTGGCTTCCGGTTATGGTTGTAACAAATACTAAAATCTGAGTAAAACCCATATTCTATCCCTAAGAATAAGGCAACCAATGTAGACACATATGCGCTCACGCACCTGTCTGCATTGCTTTCCTTGCTTATCCTTACCATTATAAATAAGAATTAATAACATAATAGAGGACAATTCCGAACTGTTTTGCTTCCTAAAAATGCCTCGATAATAGATACTAATATTCGTTTCAATTAAATTGTAGGCCAATCATGGGCTCCTCCACCCTTAACAATAACTCGGATTCGAGTGTTTATTTCAGTCAAAATTGAGGCCAATCCTGAACTGTTCTACCTTCTACGGTGTGCTGAAGTTACTAGTGGACATGACGGGGGTCGTCCAAAACATTTTCAATTCTATTAAGCCAACCAAAATTAAACAGCATTTTTACCAAAAATTAACTCAAAATAACAGTAACCCTAGATATAATGGGCCAAAAACAACACAATAAATTTATATTTCACAGCAAACTCCATTTCCCTATAAAATTACTCGAATTAACAATGGTGCACCATTGCATTCTCACCATCAGAGAGAAATGGAGAACGGGAGAAAATAGAACTTTTAATCTCTAATCTAATCATCAGTAAAATGTTAAAAATCGAAGCAAAATTTGAAAAAGCAATCGTGTACTTACTAAGTACAAGGAATTATACAGTAGATGACCAAGAACGGATGCTTTCGACAAGGCACTGGCACTGCAATAACCATGTATGCAGCAGCAGAAGAAAAGAGGAATAAAATTTTCGTAAACCCAAATTTCAATTCAAAATCCAGACTGGCCAAGCAACCGAAAACTACGAGTATAAATAATTAGTAAGTAGTAATCATTCCCGGCTTTTTTTTCCAGGTCTCTCTGTCTTTCTCCTTCCCCCGCCCTCTGACTTGGTCCTTTACTCTCGTACATTAAACAAGCTTGGCATTTAATAATAATAAATTTCAAAAACGAGGTACGAGAGGAGGGTTTATAACGGAATTGGCATGGAACCCATTGGCTACCGCCTTGCCTGTTTCAGTTCCCACTCCCAAAAACAAAACTTTAGGTGGTAATGGAGGAGAAGATTAAATGTGATTTAGCTTCAGACAACCTGTCGCACGTATTAGCCGGACTTAAAATGCAAACCACCGTACTTAAATTTAAATAGTAATAATAATAATGATAATAATAGTTACTAGTAGTGGAGCGCGTCTGGATGTGCCGAATTTTGCATGCAGTTTAGGGTTTCAAAATTTACTTTATATGCAACTTTAAGATCATCTTAATTGGGAAATAAATATCTTTAGCGAAATTTAAATGACACAAGTAATTTGCAATCAAAACTTATGGACCACATTTACGAAACCGTTCATAAATTGAAAAAATTTACCGTGAAACCCTATAAGGAACTTCAAAATATAAAGATTTATAAAATTAGCATCTTTACCAAATATTCATAGAAATCATTTATAAAATAAGCAGGTTAAACATTTCCTATCTTCTAATTTTAAATAATTACATATATTAAAATTTTCGCTTTGAAATTGGCTTAATGAACACGGTAATCCTCAATTAATAATGGTAAGAATAAGGACGTGATGTTATTAATTTGTCCCAACTAACGAAAAAAACTACCGGTTATTATGGAACTGTAGTTTGTTTTTTTTTTTTCTTTTCATTAATTGTCTTCGTCAGAACGCCCTGCATGACTGGACTCGTCTGAGAATTCTTCCTCGCCCATTAGATCCCGTCTGAGAATTACTCCGCATCCGGAAAAAGAAAGAAAGAAGTAAAATTTACCAAAATTCGCGGCCTCTTATTATGTAAACCCCTCTTCTATGGTGACGTGGATCCTCATTTAATCCACCAGCGCCGCTTTCCATTTCGGTTTCGTACGCTTTGCTCTCCCTCATCCCGGCCGATGAGATCGATCCGTATTATAAGGGCGGGCCAACGATAAAAGTCGTAGATGCAGGTTTTGGAAATATTTCCGCTTTGTCGAGCCAATCAATTAACTTTATTATCAATTTATTATACGGGAATTGTTGTTCCCGTTTATGTGGATATTTATATTTTCTTCAACGGCATGTTATGATACTTTCATATAATAATTAGTATTTCTTTTCAAAAAAATAATATATAGGTTTAAGGAAGTTAACTCCTAACTTAAGTTCAAATTATCACCGAATCGGTGATAAGTCCAACTAAATATAAAATGAAAAAACAAAATATTTATTTATAAAACTAAAAAGGTAAATAATATAATATAAAATCACATTTGAGTTATATTTAAAATTGTTTAATTACTATTATATTATTTATAAATTAAATTATTATTATCCTATAAAACACTCGAGAGCGTTTTATATACACATAAAAATATATATATATATTTTAAATAAAATTATATTTTTTAAAATAAAAATGAGGATACACATAAAAGATATATATCTTTTGAATTAAAATTCAGCAAATAACAATATGGTTATATTATACTCATTGTATACCATTATATTATATTATATAATAATATATTTTATATTATTTTATATTAATAAGGGGATTTTTTCACTCACCAAATACATCATTATTGTTACTACTACCTGTACAGAAATGAGATAAACAATATCGATGATAAGAGATTTAAAATTGCTTCCAAATTCAACCATTATCACTAGTTATTCAAGGGAAATAGAATAAGATATTAATAATGTTAAAAAAACGTAGTCTAATTAGTAGACGAAATGATGTTTTTCAAAGCATTTTTTCTAATTAATTTTAAACAAAATTGAGTAAAGATTTTTAAAAAATTGAGTTTAAGTTGTTCAATCTATAAAATTTTAGTTTAAGGTTGTTGAATCCATTTATGCATTCAAAAATGTATTTTAAATAACAAAAAATCACAATGTTACTTGAAATTGTATTGTACCATTCCAGTTAAAAATGTCATTTCATCTATAAATTTGGTTGTGCCATATTAACAAATATTATTGAGCTGAGAGGAGTTGAGAGAATCATTCTAATTTTGCTCATGTCGGAAATAAAAAATCTATAAAAACAAAAAAAACTATATCAAACATTTAAAGAATGTCAGCTCATAAAAAAATTGCACATGAAGAAATTGGATACATCTCGCCTCATGTAAGATGTTAAATAACTATATCAAGCATTTAAAGAATGTCAGCTCATAAAAAAATTGCACATGAAGAAATTGGATACCTAAATTGCACATGAAGAAATTAGATACATCTCGCCTCATGTTAGATGTTAAATAACTATATCAAACATTTAAAGAATGTCAGCTCATAAAAAAATTGCACATGAAGAAATTGGATACCTCTCGCCTCATGTTAGATGCATATTTAAGATGGATCTATGCTCGTTACATCTAAATTTTAAGAAAATTTATGGTGTTATAAAGAATTAGGAATAAAACTAAGTTCAAACATTACAATATTGTGGTAAACCCTAACCTAGAGGATCAAAAGTATCTCTTAGTTCTAATTTGCATAAGAAAGAAAATAAGTGTTGTTAATAATATTAAAAATATTATTACATATAAATTTTGAGAAAATATGTGGCTCCAAAAAGATATATTTATATATAAGGAAGTAAAATATTACAAGGGGTTGATTAACCCTAATATACACATATTAATAATATATCTTGGTTTTGAGTAGCACAAAGAAGAAAATATCAACCAACTCTCATGAACTACATACTAAAAATGGATTTGGATAATTCCCAAAACACCCTAAGACGCAAGAATTTGTAACCTTTGTAACACTAAGAGGGTTGAGTAGCTCAAAGAAGAAAATATCAACTGACTCTCATGAACTACATACTAAAAATGGGTTTGGACAATTCTCAAAACACCCTAAGAAGCAAGAATTTGTAACCTTTGTAACACTAAGAGGGTTCAAGATGAAAGGCACTTTCTCTTAAAGTATTTGCAGTCTTTGTAACACTAAGATGGTTGAAGATGAAAGACCCTTTACAGTGTGTTACTAGCAGCCTAGACCATCTTAATTTTGAAGACCAAATTAGGTTCAAGATGAAACGCACTTTCTCTTAAAGCATTTGTAACCTTTGTAACACTAAGAGGATTGAAGATAAAGACACTTTAAAGTGTCTTACTACCAGCCTAGACCATCTTAACTTCCAGACAAATCAACTCTTGATAACACTAAGAGGATTGAAGATGAAAGACACTTTAAAGTGTCTTACTTCCAGCCTAGACCATCTTAACTCCGGAGATGGACCAAATCTCTTGATATGCGAATCTTTTGAAATGCAAAGAGATTTGATATCTGAAGTTAAGATGGATCTAGGTTGTTTTAATTACCCCTTTAAATAGGCTATGTTCCACATGAATACCAGGGGTTCTCATAAACCTCAAGCTAAAAACCCACTCGTAACTGACCAAATCAAGTTTACTTTAACAACCCAACAAAAATTAATAAAAATAAAGACAATAACTTAGAATTTTTTTTAAGGGAGAGTTATTTATATTTATATTTTGTTTTATTTTGACCAAGTTAAATGTTTATGGGACATTACATTACAACATCTCTATCATGGAGAACACCTCTATGCGCAAATACCTAAATTAGGTCTCAATCTTAGAATACGTGTATGAAGACATCAATCTTATTAACCTCTAAACGATGAAAACTATGATAATCTTGAAAAGTTTCACTTATAATTTCAGTAAAAAATAAAATTATAAAGAAATTTCAATAATCTCCTACCTTTTTAAGGTTTGATAGACTAATTCTCATTTCAATTGAAGTTAATGATCTCCTTCCTTTTGATATTGAATATTAGATTTCTGCAAATATTTATTGAACATTTTATATGGACTATCAAATTTATAAATAAGTCAAAGACACCATTATATTGTTAGGATAGTAACAAAGTTAAAGTGTGGGAAATGTGGGGAAACATAAAACAAATAATTTTGAACATAAAATTTGTAACAAAAAGGTAACTAACTTGTAATTTATAAACTTTTCTTCAAGTGTATCTAAGTCATTGAAATCATCGAAAATTGCACACAGTTTGAGCCACATTAACCCATATTCATGGATATATTTGCGCCCACAAGGTAAGCTATTGAAATCATTTAGGATCGCACTGAGCTTAAGCCACACCAACCCATACTCATGATTAGATTTATGCCCACAAGGTTTCAAACAAATAACCTATTCACCATATAACACTCCAATGCTCTTTGCCACCTAAGCAACTTGCTATCTATATTAAAAAAAAATATTAAAAGAAGTAAAATATTTATTTATTATATTAATGAGTAAAGTTGTAAAAGTTAAAATATTTAATTTGGCCTAGCCTAACTGCTTTTAAGCTTTGGAATTTTCTAAGTCAGTTAAATTTGCTAGAAATCTGGTAGGGATTTTTGGAGTCACAAGTTTGTGTTGTGAACACTCCAAGAGATTTTCAAGGCACTTAATCCATTTATTGCATTCAAAAATACATTTTAAATATTGTATTAGTAAACTATCTATATTAAAATATTTCATAAAAGAAGTATTATATATATATATATATATATATATATATATATATATATATATATATATATGAATGAGTAAGAGTGGTAAAAGTTAAAATATTTAATTTGGCCTAGTCACGAGTTTGTGTTGTGACAAAGGGGTTTTCAAGGCATTTAATTCATTTATGCATTCAAAAAAACATTTTAAATAACAAAAAATCATGATCTAACCAAAAAAAATTGGGTCGAGAGTATGCCAAAGATGTTGTAATGTCATGTCGTGTAAAATAAAAATACAAATTAAATTAAACAAAAAAATTAATGTAATGTAAAAATTTTAACTTGGTAAAATAACCCATGTTTAAAAAATAATAATAATAATAATAATAAAATTAAAAATAAAGAATAAATAAAAATAAATTAAAAATAAATAAATAAATTACGTTATTATTTTTTAGTATTTTTTGTTGAACACTGAAGGTAAATTTGACTTGGTCAAGTTAACGGTGGTTTTTGAGTTATAGGTTTATGAGAACCTATGGTATTCATGTGGAATATAGTCTATTTAAAGGGGGGAATTAAACCAGCCTAGATCCATGAAGCCTAGAAAGGGATCAAATCTATTTGCATCTTAAGATATTTCAATTTCAAGAGATTTAGTTAAGATGGATCTATGCTAGTTTAGTTGTATTTCGACAAAAAAACTCAAAAACATAAAATAGTTAGAGAACATTATTTAATTTTGATTAGTATACATTGTCATGATGATGATTAAGTCCACTAAAAGCAATATGGTCTATCACACCTTAAGAAAATAGATAATTAAATAAAACTCTTTAATATTTTATTTATAATACAAAAAAAATTAGAAATAAATTTTCAGAAATCACTATAATTTCACTTAATAAGTCAAAAAAATAATTATATATACTTATTTATTTAATTTAATTTTTAAAATTTCTTATATATTTATTGAAAATAAATCAAATTGTATTTTACTATATAATATAATTATTTTATTTAAAAAGGGGAAAAGTTAAAAATCCTTTTTTATTATACATTTTATCATATGCGAAGTTGTAAAGTATGTTTAACTTCATTGGATACAATTTAAAAACAATTTCTTATTAACTTTTCTGCGTGTAACATGCACAAACAAAACCATAAAACTCCTCCCCTATAAACATGAGATGTGAAGAATAAAATAATGAAAGTAAATTTATGTTAATTAAAATAAATATATATATTCACCCTCAGATTTTATTTCAAGTGAAAACAAACGAACCTTATCGACTCTTTCACCTTAAAAATGTCAAAAACCCTTTTTATTAAAATTTTATAAGTTGATATATATAAAATGTTTAGAGGTTTTTTTAGGACTCGTTTATGGAGGAATTGCGGTCAAAAGTGGCTGGAATCCATGCAGTAATAGTATTTGAATCATGTTTTTGATGATGGAAAAGGATTCAACGCCATCAAAAACTTCTAGCGCACCCAAAATATTGAAGATTGATAGCTATAATGAGGATTTAGAAAAATTCATGCCAGATTTTATCAACCGGAATTTCCATGATTTTCAGGACAAAAAAGCAGTCTGGTTAGACCGTTATGGTGGTTTATGGTCTATGGGTTTTTGGATAGACGTGATTGGTGGTCTGTTAAGGCAATCTTTGATATGAAGTCACTATAAAATCTTATAATTTTTGACCAAATCCAATAATTATTAAATTATTATCATTTGACCATTCTTTTAATTAATTTTAATTAATTTTCTCTTATCTAATTATTTATTAATTCATTATTTTAATTTTACTAATTAATCTTTCATAATTTAATTTAACTTGATCATTCTCTTCTAAAATTAATAATTAATAATTAATGTTCATCACACCTTTTATTGGTTATATTATTTCTCTAATTTATGTCTTTAAAGATGATTGGTTATATTATTTCTCTAATTTATGTCTTTAAAGAGATTGGTTATATTATTTCTCTAATTTATGTCTTTATATTATTTTTCTAATTTATGTGTTTAAAGAGATTGGTTATATTATTTTTATATTTTTTTCTCTTTTATGTCTTTAAAGATATTGGTTATATTATTTTTATATTATTTCTCTTTAGAAACATAAATTAGAGAAATAATATAACCAATAAAAGTTGAAAGAATAACTTGGGCGCAAATCACATGTAGACAGACATTTGTCAAGAGAATGTGAACGTTAAATATTAATTTTAGAAGAGAATGATCAAGTTAAATTAAATTATGAAAGATTAATTAGTAAAATTAAAATAATGAATTAATAAATAATTAGATAAGAGAATATTAATTAAAAGATGAAATGTTAATAAATTAATAATTTATTTGATTTGGACAAAAGATTAAAAGATTTTATGTGTTAGTCATGAAATGACATTTATTACAACACTTTTTAAAATCCACTATACTTTTTTAAAATTTTGAGTTTGCTTTTAGTCTATAGAATTCAAATGCGAGAGGAGTTTTTCAAGGTGTTGAATCTATTTATGCATTTAAAAATGTATTTTAAACAACAAAAAATCACATTTTCATAAGTTATTTCTTGTGTAAGTTAGACTACGTCATATTTTATTATTTTCTGGAACAAATTATGTGGAGAATATTTTATCCTAGATTAGACAAGTAAAAAATTCTCCACAAAATTTGATTCAACAAGTATAGAAATCTTCTCTCACTCAACTTTAAATTTTATTATTAAAACTATACAAATCTCATATAAAACATAATAATATTTTAATAAAAAAAAATAAAAATATATCCAATTAAATTTCACTGAAATTCAAAGAAGTTGATTTGCTCCCATTTTCAAATCGTTGGAAATCGAATCTCTTCAAACAGCATAAAGCTTAGTTTTTCCTCAAAAACCATAAAACTTAGTTTTTCCCCATTGTAGGTGCTACAATTCCTTAGTGCATTAGGCAGTAGGGGACCTGTATCTAGATGTGAAGCTTGAAGGTTGTGTGGAAAACTACAAGTTTCGACACCTGTACAAAGGATGACCTATCTCCATGGTCATGGCTCGACATGCATGGGAATTTTTGGAAATTTAATTGCTGCATATGTACATATCCAATGCATGAGTTGGACGTTGAGCAACGACGAGTGGAAAGGACAGAGAAACGAAGTGGTGGTACTCTCCAAGATGATGGCGCAAACACAATGTCAGCCATTGTAGGGGAGGGAGGCAACAATTATCAACTTGCCCTCACGATGACATAGTTTCATGCCTAGTGGGCCAGCTAGCACTAGGTAAGTCTTCCTATTAAACAAAGTCTTTCGGTAGAAATCACATGAGAAAAAAAAAAAAACTCTTCCTATGTTTAATTCCTTCTAATTTGACAATTTATTTGCTGGTTTAGTTTTCGTTTGGTGGTTGCTAGTATGTAGTGCTCAGAGCACAGTGGGGTTAGCAGTGTCTTTGGTATTTTTGCCTCACATTGGTTGTTGGACCTTACTAAGAGTCCTTTATTTTCCTCCCCTTAGTCGCTTCATTTCAATATAAATTGTCACAGACTTTCCCTGCAATTTGTGTCTCCCTAGGCTTTACTTATATTTGGTTTTCTTATTCACTATCCCATTGGTTTTTGGGTTTTCTAGGTGATATTTATGTCTTTGGTCCCTGGAAACCCAGTGTAATATGCCTCGCCAAAGGATGTGATGTCACAGGAACTCTGGTGGCAAAGGTCCTTAGGGTCAACTGCAACCTCAAGCATTGGCTCAAGAAGCTGGAACCATTTTTCACTACTCCACTCCTTTAGACATTCATGTTTTCCCCAACAATCAAATTAACAAATTGCACAAAAAATAAAGACACATGGAAAGATAAATAAGACATAGGGAAAGAAAAATAAAAGATAATTAGGACAAGTGGAGTCCTGGGATCAGGTCCTTTATGATGGAAGGACTCTATATAAGAAAGGGTAAAATAAGAAGAGGGGCATCTTTTTTTGCGTGAGAGGAAAATACTTAGTAATTTTGGAAATAATAGATTAAGGCTTGGGGGTGGCCAGTTGTTGAGTCGAGCCTACGAATGGGAGGAGAGTTGTCTCCCATAACATTGTTGTGGGGTTGCTGAAGCGACAAGAAGGAACGGGTTGAATTCCAAGTCTTTAGATAAAAGGTACACACCTTAGCTTCTTCTTTTTGTCGGGTATTACAAGTGGTATCAAATCAAGGTTGAAAATCAACATACCTTTGGGGATTAACATATTAGATGTATTATCACTATCAGATCTAATGCTAAAATTTTGAGATATATTGTTATTGTTATGGATCTACTTTGAAAGCATTGTTAAACTTTTGGAATTAACGATATCATTTGAGATATATTATGAAAACTATCGTTAATTTTTTTAATCATACCTATTCTTCGATATCTAGATTAGACCAATGAATCAAGTCATTAACGCCATTAACGCTCTCAAGGCTCCTAAGGTTTTACTTTGGCTGCGCAATTTATTACATTTTGTTGTTGTTGGGCATTTTGGAATATGGTGTGTATATGAATTGATTCACAGAGCATGATTTTAGGTTTTTATTCTCTCCACTTGCAAATTGTATCTTGCCACACCGTTTCTGGGGCTTAATGAATGTGAGAGAAGTTTCTAGTTTTCTAATTGAATTGTTTCATTGTAGAAACTGCATTTTCCATTTTAATGTCAGCCTTTGCATTTTGGGAATTTCCTTTATTTTAATTATTGCAAAATTAGCACAAATTTTAAGCAACCCCAAGCCATTATGTTATTTAGATGAATTGGATTTTTGATCAATTGGACTTTATTTTATCAACAGTTACAAGATGGAAACCAATAAGCAAGTTCCAAGAGCAGCATCAATGTTTCTCTCTTTATCTCTGTGCCCAGGGCACCGTCGTTGTCCTAGTAGGTGTCAATAGCAAAGGATTTTGGCTTCTTGAGGAATGAGACGTAGCAAGACACAGAACATGGTAGCGTCAACGAACAAGATGTGGCTAAAGAAGAGTTTGATATGCAATGGAATTATTAAAAAATTGGGGCTCATGTACAAGATTTCATTCAAGGAGATTCTATTGAGAGGACAAATATCAATATGGGGGGTGTGAGCATGAGTTGAATAAAGAGAATGTCAAAATCCCAGTCGGTGAGCTAGTGACATGTGAAATGGATCGAGAAGAGAAAAACGACTGAGATTTGGAATTTGCACCAACTGATCCCCCAAATTATAAAAATGTGTTTCAATTTGAAGTGGAGAATGGTCTTTCTCAGCACCACGATATTTCAGGGCTTGGTATGGTGATGAATGGTGTGATAACTTCAATTCCAAGGCTTTCAAGAGATTACAGTGAGATAGATGAAGATGGGGAAGGCAACAGAGAAAATTAGGTTGCTAGATGATGTTCTGCAAGGAAATATTTGACACCTCCATTTGATTGGATGCTCCAAAGAGGCAAACTTTCCTGCACCATTCTCAACGCCAATTAGACGGAATTAGTATTGAATAGTTCTAATGCCCATACTACATTCTTTACTCTTGATTTATGGTGAGATATAATATAGTTTATAGGAGGTAAGGGTTAACTTTGTGTTGAACATTTTATTAAAAGAACAACATATTTTTTTAAATGCCTTCCTCCCTTATTAATACATATGTGTTCAAGTGCATATGACAACCCAATCTTGTTTTCTATTTTTCTTTTCATTGTTGATGAAATGCTTACCATATACAATACCTCTATGGACTAACATTGTTATGGTGTCACTCATATCTCTGTGACAAAGAAATAATACCCATATGGCACTCTTGCTAGAAGAGGAACAATAGTTGTTGGTTCACAGGACATTACTTTTGCATCAATCATGTTAACTTCTGATTTCTTTCCATCACGAAAATATCTAGTTGGTAAACCAATTTATAGCATATGATTTCAAGCCATATAACCTTTTATGCCTTTATGATAAACACATGTAACATCCCCTTCCCACCCCTAGTTCCTTCAAGGTTGAAAGGGAGGTGTTACTTTATCCTAACCTCCATGGTCTCATTATGGAAATGAAGTTATAAAATTCCTACTTACCAAAAGCTTGCATAATTAACTTTAGAATACACCGCCAACTTAGATGGTCGAGTGCTTTTCGACATAACCCAACTAGTTGACCAAACATGACCAACCGACTTACTACAAATAGTTGACTTACCACCAGTAGTCAACATACCACAAACAATCGACTTACCACAACTAGACAAGATTAGTCGAAATGAGTAAATTAGTCGACTTATAATGACTATACAGGGTTAGCTGAAAATGACCCAACCAGTCGAATTAGCACAACCAACTGACCTAACACAAGCATTCGACTCAACATGACTAGTCGATACCCTAACTGGGCCGACAGAAACTCAATGCTAATGACTAGTTGAAACCTTTGTCTAGGTCATCAATCAGTAAGATTAACACATGTAATTGAGCAATGCCATCATAACTTTGGTCTAAGGCAACAACAATGAATATGTCCCACGCTCTTCAGGGACCCATGTCCTACACCAACAACTTTATGCAAGTAAGTAATGAACAAGCCACAACATCGTTGGTTGGTAACCTCGAATGAATTGGGTGCCCCAACAATTCAGGTTTACTTGTAATGAGCCCCATGTTGGATATTATGTGCTCATTGTGGAAATCTGACCTTAATAACTATGCACATGGCACAACTTGTTGACTCATCTCGAGTCTCGAACAACCATAAATTTGTGTCCCCTTTGGTTGACTCAAAATGAAGCTACGTTAGCTTTCCATACCATTCACTTGTGCCTTAGCCTCTTTCCATAAATACCTGACAGCGTAACAACCAACCCTCTTGATTGAACGTTGACCTAGATTCTTGTCGACTAGATCCTTATTGATGAGATCCAACTAATATACCATATGATGCATTATACTCAATCCCTATTTGGAAAAGACATTTGTTGTTTCAAACATGTTGAGAGTCGAAATATCCATGGAAAAATGACCAATGGAATTCACACATCGTAATAGTTTAGTCAACCACATTCCACAATCACACGGGACCATACAAATAGCTCTACCCTTCATGAATGCATTAACTATCACGAAGGCCTCCATGCCCTTCTTAACCATGATAGTTATACATATACATAAATCATCTCATCACAGACATATAAGAATAACATAGCAACAATACTCATATGTTCAATGCACCAAGTATACAATTAAGCAACTTATCTTATTATCTTCAAATGACTAGCAACTAAGGGTGGGTCTTCAAATCTCCATCCAACTATGGGTCGATTGCACTGCAATTTTTCTTGCATTTGACCACCCTTGAGGTAAATTTCCCAAGAGTTTTCAACTAGTCACAACTCGCAAGGGTCCATTTCTCAAGTGATCTCTCTCTACAACTCCTTGTTGCAACACCACAAGGACCTCAACCATTCACACCACAACCACTAGGTTTCAAGCAGGGCACATGGAGTCTCAGTTCAATTATTAAGATGGATTACATATGCACAATGTGAGGTTTATCAGCTAGATTAGCTATTGTAGGAGTGAAGAGCACACTCATCTAAGTGGTTTATCAGTGGGTGCTAACCTCAGTGCTTTCAACCCCAAGGGTACACTTGGTGTTTATCAGCCCTAGCTAGTAGTTTCTCAATCCAACAAATTCCCGGTGGTTTATCAACCTCGAGGCAAGCCACTATTTAAGTGGCTTTTCAGTGAATAAGCCTTCGTGGGTTTGTCAAATTAGCAAGCACTTGAGCGTCACCACTTCACTGAACACTCTATTGTACACAACACACATGCACATACACAGGACTTAGAACAACAACATGCAGGCACAACCTAGGCCTCATAATCATAACACACAGACACAACACAAGCCTTAACATCATAACATGCAGGCACAACACAAGCCTCTGTAAACTTAAGGATTCTGTCTCTTGAGTGCAGAAAATTGGTTCTTAGGGAGTCTGAGTCTCCTAGGCAACCACACTAGCTACTAGACTCACTCTGCATTCTTCCTCTTGTTCTTAGGCACTCTCTCTCAAGGTTGTGAAAATTCCTTGAAATGAAGTAACTGGAAATTAATACTCCTAACTGATTAACAATTTATTATTTTTTTTATTAATACCAAATTAATCACATTGCAAATTTTTCACCAAAAATAAATACCGTGGAAGTAAAAATAGGAACTAATAAATACTAACACACACACATAAAATGACACAGTTACTTTTGGACAAACATCCCTAGAGGAACCCAATGTGGGAAAACCAATGTAGCAGCTGAGGGTTTATCTTATTATGTGGTAGTGAAGTCTAAGTACAATCTTTGGAAGCTCTGCTGGCTATCCAAACAACAAGAATCTGGCATGAAGTATTTGGAGAGAAAATTATTTCCCTCCATAAGCAAACCTCGACCTCTCAAAACTAGTTGTCAACCCTTGTGCATGTCGATTTTTCTTATGACGATCTGTGTGCTTGTGCTAGGAAAACCAACACAACACTTGTGGTTGTTCTATGAAAACCCGTGGGACCCCAATATGTGACGTCAAAAAAATCCACGTGACCCTTGCGACTGATCTAGGCTAGCTGCATCACATAATACTTTAGTCGTTCGCTTTCTGCTTCTCTAGAACTAGGAATCCTCCTTTAGATCACTGTCTCTGCCCCTCTGAGACTTGCCACTCAATCTCTCGAGCTGTCTAGGTCACTGACTGTCTACAAAAATTATCTCACTAATGCGTCCATCTGGGTCAAACTTCTCTCCCTTGCTCAATCTCTGTAACTGGGTAGCTTGATCTGCCAAGGAACTCATACACTTAATGTTTTCTCCATCTACCCATCAACCTTTCTTATAATCTCTAGTTTAAACATCAACAACCAAGATTAAATCTTAATCAGTGGTTGAGATCATCTCCAAGTCAATATGTGTGAGTCTCTAGAGAATTCACACCTTTCTCAAATAATTTCTATGAATTAACCCGTTTTCCTAGGTTAGACTCAAGAAATTTTAATTATGGTCAATTAATTTAATTTAGCCATATCTAGGTGGAATTTCTTGAAATGATTTCTGGGTTTTAGAGAACTCATGTGCTTTAGCCTCTCCACAAAGTCTTGAGACTAGAGTACCATTTGATGCTACAAAAGCTAACAGATACTTGAGTATCCATCCGGGAATTCGTCAATCCTCGAATGCTCGAATCCTCCATTGATCAACTCATGATGAAGATGATCAACAACTCATGATATTCACCAACTAATGGCCTTCTCGTCTCCTCGTTGGGATTTTCTTCCCCAACTTTCTCTTGCATGTTGACCTTGTCAACACAATCTACAAGGGCAAGCCTGCTAACTCGTCCTCTACTTAGGAGGCCCATATCCTCTATTTAATGACTGCACAATAGTGTCATTAAACCTGCAAGGATTTAGGTGATGGAATAAATGCAAGGCTTGGGTTTACAAGAAATATTCTCCTCCTCGGTCCTTTGAATCCGTATCCACTTCTCAGCCAGTCAATGTGTTACATCCACATAATTTACATGAATTACAATTCATAATGATATTTACAAGAGGATTAGCTAGAGGGGTTGTCACAAACACCTTTCAATCTTCCTATTAGCGCTCAAATCTGCCCTAGGTTGAAATAAGCAAGACTCAAGGCCACACCAAACCACGCTCAGCCTTGTAGCTAGCCCTACGAGGACAGGAGAGGGCTCTCTCCGGGTCAAACTTGGCAAAAGATAATCGAAAAGGCTCGAGATGACCGAATTGATGACTGATTTTAGGCTAGGTATTAAGTACAAAGAGTTTAGGATTGATTTTTTTTATGATTTTGTTGAAATCAAGGGAAAGGCAATTTTGGGTGCGGGGATGAGGCACAGTTTTTGCAGAGGTCCACTTGGGGCAAGAGAGGCGATTTTTTTGATGCCTTAAAGCAGGTGAGATGGGTAGATCAGATCGGTGAGGGGCTAAGGAGAGCAAGGGGTCTCAAGGATTCTCCTTAAACTAAAGAAAACATAGAATATTAAACAAATTTAAAGGCATAGCATAACAATTTCATGGATTCTACCTTAACACTTCATTTGCTTAATAAGAGAAGATTCAATAG
>APFE030658730.1:1982-12410 GCA_000404065.3 Pinus taeda
CCTATAGAATGTTCAGCTTCCAACCTCCCCTCCTTTGGCCCAATGCCTGTATTTATAGTATTCTAGAAGAGGTTATTCAGTTCCAACATCAATGGGATACTCCCTCTTTTGGATGGGGTAGCTCCTCTCTTGATGGGATAAGCTCCTCTATCATAGGGGTGCGTGAACCACCTGGAGGCGTTCAATACACGTCAAAAACTCTTCTAGAAGGCTCTAGAAGTGACCACAAGTAACTTTTTAAAGATGAAACTTGCGCCTTTTGACCTTTACAGGGGTACGCACCCAACCTTTAGCTTACAGAGCGTATAAGGACGCAGGTCTAGTGTATTTGGAGTGCGTACACGCAGGCAAGGTAGAGAGAACCTGCGTACCCAGAGATAAACATGTTTTCAAGTGACTTTCTCTCTCTTTGAAGTTTTGACATGAAGAGCAGAGGTATGGGGCTTGACAAAGAGGACAATGTGGCTATTGATGAGGCCACACAGACTGCAGGTAGTCAAGGTGACAAATTTCAGTGTAACAGTCGGGGATAGATTTGTTTTGGTCATAAGCATTTCTAGATGGAATCAGATGTACATTAGGAGTGCGCCCTGGAACAATTAGCCGATAACTATTCACTGAGAGGACAAATGGTGCAGGATTATAGCGCTAGACATTGGATGTAGATTTGACTTTGTAGTGGATTCTAGACTTCCTTGGAAGGAGATGAATCCTGATATTACTTTGAGGGTGGAGGCGTGAGCCTATGGATTCCGTTGTTGAGGATGCAGACATCATATCTTTTTATTTGCTGGTTGAGAAAATGTGCATATGTGTATATGCATGTATTATTGTAAATACTATATCGAGATGGATTTATAAAGCTCCATAGACAATATGGATATTTATTGGTTGAAGAAAATGTGTATGTGTATATGTGGATTGTAAATACCATAATGCATTGTGATATAAAGCTCCAGCAAATGGTAGGTTTTTCATGTTTTATCAGATGATCATTGTAAATACTGCAATGAGTTGTGTTATAAATCTCCATTGGCAATATGTTTTGTTTTCCACGGTCTTGTTGGTTATAGGTGTTACCGAACACCAACGATGGTGTTCCCCCAAGAGGGAGTGTTCTCTAATAACCCTAGTTAAAAACTCATGTAAAAATGTGTAAGGCCACGATGATGGGACACATATTTTGAGTTGAATGGTGGGGTAAACATCCTAGCGGCTTTTGATTTTGTTTATTATGGCTAAGGAAATTGGCAAAGGAAATGCTAAGGTTTTGGAAAGGCATGAGGCATTAATTGGAATTTATTTATGAAAATAATGGAAGTTAGGAGAGAACATTGGTGAAAGGTCACAGGTTGCATGTGAGGAGGAAAATGAAGGAAAATAATGGAAAATGAAGAAAATGGAGGCCTCATTTATAAAAAGGCTTGTAAGGATGAGTGGGAAGGACTTTGTCAGTTCATTATTGGAGATATCTCTCATTATTCTCTCTCTCATACTCTTAGAAACTTAGTTTTTTTTTCGAGAACCCTTGGAGGGTGTGGCGTAGTTCGATTTTTGGAGTGAGAAAGCAAAGGAAAAGCAAGAAAACGTAAGGAGGGATCGAGATTGGCACTAGGGATCTTCACTAGTTTTGGCATGAATGACATATGCATGTGGTCTCTTGGTTGTGATATGTCACTAGCATGGAGCATTTCCTGGATTGATAGTGGATTCCCTAGCCTAGCTATTTCCTAGATAGCCATGGAGTTTGTGGGTTTATTTCCTCATTTTATTTGGTTGGTTCTCGTGTTTCTGGAAGCCTTGGTTCAACAAACACTCTCGAAGCCCTGTAACGTCTTGGGTTGAGTAACTAGTCCTAGAATCCCTTGTTGGACAAGCACTCTCGAAGACCTGTAACAATTTGGGTTGAGTTATTAGTCCTGGAAGCCTTGGTTGAACAACTACTTCCGAAGCCCTTGGTGGGTTGAGTAACTAGTCCTAGAAGTCTTGGTTGGAAAAATGCTCTCGAAGCCCAATAATAGTTGTAGTCTTGGAAGCCTTTGTTGGACAAACGCTCTAGAGCACAGTGGCAACCGTGTTTTGAGTTACTAGCCTTGGGAGCCAGGTGGGAATAAATGCTCTAGAGCCCTCGAATGCTTGGATACAGATTGATCGAATGATGGTTTCAATAATGTCTAACTATGAGGTGGAATCAGTGTTTCATGGGTTGAGGTGGATGGCCTCTGGAAGCCCTAAATTGTTTTTATTGATGTGTTCTATGAGATCCCACATTCATGCTTGGAACATGGTGCGAGGGTGAATGGATGAAGAGAGATTTGGCTCAGCCATTCTACGGTCAGGTGGAATGTGGAAGTCCCATCCTAGGTTTGGATTTTTCATCAGTAATGAAAGGTTATTTCTCCTCATATCTCTATCAACATTATCATTGATTATATGTGCTTTATATGGTTGTGACTTCCTTGGTATTTATGTACCTAGTATGTCGGTTATGTATGTATTTTATGACAATATTTATGTATGGCTATCATCATGCTATTACTTTTTATTGAATGGTGAATGTATCTATGACCTAATGGATGAAATGGCATCTAATATAATAAGGATATAATGCTTTATACCAACTCTCAGATATGTATGAGACCCTTATGCTTAGATATGTTATCTGCACCCATAAGTTGCATATTAACTAAGTGTTTAACAAAATGTATGTCATGGTTAGCCTTGGTTAGGTCAAGCTCTTGATCAATTTTTGTGTTAGAGGATTTTCCTTGGTGTCATTTAATTTCTTGGAGGGTCTCTTCAAGTTCTAGGCATTGGTTTGTAGACTAGCCTTGAAAAGTTACTTAAATATCACGGTCTCTGGCACAGAACTGGCTAATAGAGACTACAATTTCTCCCTTGTAGGAACTGTGGGAGCGACTATAGCTTTAAAGTCATGTGCATGGCCTTTCATGGGAGTGACCCTAAGTTTAATTCATGCAAATAATAGGATAACTAATGGATTGGGCACCTGGAGTGGTGGATTAGCTCCTGGGGGTCCTGAAGCACCTGTGGGAGGTTTGTGTGTTATGTTTCTATCAATTTCATTTCCTTAAGGGTACCTAGGAGGTTGAATAATATCATAGTATCCTATCGTCGCATATTTACCCCAACCGACCAGTTGTTTGGGTAGATGTGGGAGGAGGGTGTTATAGTTGGATAGCCAAATTGCCAGGGTCCTAACTAGGTCAGATGATCTCTGTTTGGCGCGTACGATACCTTGCTAGAAAGGTATCTCTGAGTACTACATAATATATGGAAATACCTAAAAAACATGCCATTTATGGGGTCAAAAGTGCTTTGAAAGTCCACGGCCCGAAAAAACTGCTAAAAACTATAAATTTTTCTACTATGAAGGAAACTGAAGAAACTAGCTAGAGATACAAGTGGAATAGGTAGGTGGCCACCAATATCCACTTGGATTAGTCCTTCCCCCACTAATAAATGGTACCCATTGCGTGTAGAGCCTCCATGAGGTGAGGAAATTTCTGTTGAACCTGGTCCATGGTAAGTCACTTGCCTTGGTGAAGGAGTTATCCTACTTTGACAACTCAATATAGCTAGATCCTTTGCTGGTGAGAGTTCTTGATTTTTGTGTCCATCATCCTATTAATCATGGCTTTTCGATACAAATTGGGTTGAGCTCTATTGGTGTCATCTTCTCAGTAACGTCTGAACACTAGGTGTAGGTCAAGGAACAGAGGAATGCTAAGCTTGAAATAATTGTCTCTAATAGTCATAGTGATGGTGTAAGGCCGATATCAGAGTGAGAGAAGCTTAACATGGGCTCCAGCAAGGTTCTCCTTCTATAAATGTAACCAAACATTGTCACCCCCTAGTACTTGTGTGGCACCCGATGTTGATCATGACAATGTTTGTACTTAGCATTTTCTCTATTTAATATGTCATCAACCTCCTAGAAAATGTAATGATTTTGTTCAATAAAGTTGGTAGCTCTTTCAACTTCAAAATAAACATGATTCAAGTATGTCTGAGTAGTTACAAGTGGTATGGGCACATCAATGGGACATAGTGGTTGGAATCCCAACCCCACCTTAAAGGGGTTGTGGCTAGTTGAGTTGTGGAGAGCTATATTGTAGCTATGTTGGACATAGTGGAGACTTTCATCCCATGTACATTGATGTTTCGAGTGGTACATGTGAAAATTGTTCATGATCATATTATTGATGACCCCTGTTTAGCCATCAGTTTGGGGGTGGAAGGTCATCAACTTAGTGAGCTTGGTATCCAACAATGTCCAGAGGCTTGACCAGAATGTACTTAAGAACCTGTTGTCCTTATCTAAGATAATGGATTCTGGGATCCCAAAGTGTACCCACACTCATACAAAGAAGGGTTTGGAAGTGGCTTCTATTGTGATACTCTTCTTGTAGGATGCCACAATGGCTATCTTAGAGAATCTGTCAAGGACCACGTAAACACAGTCGTTGCTATGATTGGTAGAAGGAAGGTCCAACATGTAATCCCAGGGTTGACTAGGAGTAGGAAGAGGAGTTCACAGGCCTTTCTTCTTGATTGTAGGTTTGTAAATGGTGTAGGTAGTGCATGATCTGATATACTTCCCAACATCTTGTCGAAGGTTCGTCCAATAAAAATACTTCTGCAACACTACCACTATTTTTTCTACCCCAAAAATTCTAATGACCCGACTAAATCATCTTGGAATGCTCGCTTGAAGGAACACAAAGGTGTCCTAGGTGGCATAGAAATACGTCCAGTAGGTGAAATTCTGGAACTTTCTCACCTCCCACGAGCATCTAGTATGTGGTTTCGAATCATGGATCACTCTTGTAAAGGTGTCGCCACCCTAAAGTCTCGTGTTTGCTGAGGAAATCTACAACATTATTGGTGTTGCACTTCTTGTAGTTAATGTTCAAATGGAAATGTTGTAAATATGTGGGCCATTCTTGATGGCGATCGTTCTACAAATTTCCTTGTATTTGTATAACTTGCAATGGTCAATGGTCTGTGTGGATGACCGTTTCCTTCACCATAATGTAATGATTCCAATGCAGCAGGACTGCATAATGGAATACATCTCTTTGTCATAGGTGGGATACTTTTGGACTATACATAAAAGTGTCTCACTATGATATTCCATTGGATGCCCCTGCTAGGTAAGAACTAAACCAATAACATAGTCAGAGGCATCTGTCCAATTTCAAATGGTTGTTGCAGGTCTGGTAATGTGATCATTGGTCTAGAGTAGAGATGATTCTTCAACTTGAAAAATGCCTTATGTTAGCATTCTTTCTAAAATAACTTTTCTTTCACTCTGACCTTGATTACTTGACTCAAAGGCCAAGTCATATGAGAGAATCTCGAAATGAGCCTATGATAGAAATTGGCAAGGCCAAGAAAGTTTTGGATCTTTATTTGAGTGTTTGGGGCTGACCAATCATGAATAACTTGCATCTTGGATGGGTCGACATGCACAACCCGCTCATCAATAATGTATCCCAAATATTGAACCTAGGTCATATCAAGAGTGAATTTCTCCAAATTGGGACACAATTTGTATTGTCGCAGGGTTTGTAGGACCTATTGAATATGGTGTAGGTGATTTTCCCAACTCTAGATGAAGATTAGGATGTCGTCAATTTAGACTACCATGAAAGAGTTGGTGAAGGGTTGCAAGATGTCATCCATCAGCCTCATGAAGGTTGTGGGGGAATTCATCAACTCGAAACCCTAGGTCATTTCCTATATTAATACTTTGTATGATCAAGTATTTTCAAGATTCTCATCTTAATGATGAACCTCATAAGCAAGTTTGAAACATCGATAATAAAAAAACTCATGCGATGAATCTGGAAACATATTCTCAGCAAACCTCATAAACATAGTTGCTGCATTGCATGGGAAAAATGACATGAATAACCACTCATAGAAACCTTCCCCATCAATAACCACTCATAGAAACCTTCCCCATCTTTGAAGGTGTTTTTCCATGTATCTTATTATTTGACTTGAACTTGGTGACATCCAGACTATAAGTTCATCTTGGTGAAGTATTTTTCTTGTTAAAGTTGATCTAGCAGATCACCTGTCTTAGGAAGGGGTTACCTATTCTTAAGCATGATTTTTTTCAGTGCCCTATAATCAATAAAAATCCACCAAATTCCCATCCCTTTTTGGCACTCTAATGATGGGTGACCCACATGATGATTCACTCAGTCAAATGACACCTTGTTTTAGTAGCTACTATAACTATTTATTCACCTCCCTTTCCTTAATCACAGATTGTCTATACATCCTAATCCTTGGTAATGGGGAGTAAAAAATTAACTAGATCTCGTGCTCCACTTCCCTCTTGGGTGGTGCCCCATTACTCTCTTAGAACACATCATTGCATGCTTATATCCACTCCCCTAGTTGATGTCTTTATTTCTTAGTACATCCCTCCAGGGATGTATTTCCTATTTTTGACTCTTCTACAAACTAATTTTCTCTTAAAAATAGTAAAACACACTTCATGCTAGAACTAATCAGTTCCTTGGCTTGGTTCTTAGTTAGCAACAAAATTTTTGACTTGCCTTTGTGTGCATTGATGGTGAACAATTTTCCATCCTTGATGAGGTGATATTTCTTTTCTCACCACATGTACCTATAGGCACTTCCAAACACCACACCATATAGATCAAGGGGAACTACATCTTGTTATACTTCATCAATAATATCAACACTAATAGAAAATATAATTTTGAACTCTTTTGTTACACATCCTTATTTACCCATCCCAATGGATATGGGATTGGATGATGATGAACTCCCAATCTCATTTTTTTGATCAACTATGTTGTAGTGGGATTTACCTATGATCCTAATCCAAATAGTACATCAATATTGGTCTTTCTAACATGTATATTTATATGGAAGAGCCTGATCATTTCAATCTCTTGTTGTTAAAGGCTATTTAGATTCACCTCCTTCTTCATTAATGAACATAGGATAATATAATCCACATCTGAGCTACTTTTAACCCGGTTTCTAAAATCAATGATCATGATATTATTCTTCTTACTATCTTTCTTTTTATTCTTTAGGTTAACATATGGATCAAACTTTTAACACTTCTTCTATATATGTCCGTTAATGTTACAATGGTTGCAATGGTTGCTAGGATATTTGCACTAGTGTGTTTTAACTGTCATTCTTTTATCTTTTCACCCTTTTCACTTATTCTTCCCCTCCTTAAAAATGTCTCAGTTCTCCTTCCTCTTCAATCCACTTGATCTCACTTCGTTCAAGCCTATATTCTCTAGGTATTATGACTGTACACTGGAATTGCCCTTTGATTTGGGTTTAACAGCATCACTTTCTTCTGCAAATGACTACATAGACCCCTCCTAGATACTGGAGGAATAGGTTTGGGCTCTTTTCAGATATACCTAGCATTATGTCCATGTATTTAAATTTTGTGGTGTACTCCTGTACACTCTACCCATACTTTTTCTTGAAGTAGTGGCACTCGATTCATTAGTACTCTACATATATGATATAGGAAAATTGTGATTTTATGAGGGTTTTAATGTTCTCCCGCTTAGTCACTAGAGGATCTCCCTCCTACCTCAAGGTCTCTATTTATATTTCTCACTAGGTAAAGGCATAGCCTTTTAATTTGATTAACGAAAACAAAATATTTTGTTCTTCCTATATGTGATGAACAATAAGATAAACTTATAATTGTTGAAACCAATGATTTAGAATTAGAGAATCAATCTCAACTTGGTAAATTTTGATATTGACCACTCATTCCATTTTGAATGGGGACATTAAATGGTTCATAGAACTTAAAATAGGTTGATCATTTTCAAGTTCTTTCTCCAACTTATTCTATGTTTCTTCTCAATCTCTTGATCTCCCCTCTAATTGAACCTCTACATTAAAACCTGCATCTCCTCTAAATAGCACGAGCTTATTGGTTAGTGCCACCATGAGGAGATTCATGTTAAAGTTTATATTTGCAACTTGTGCTTCTAGCCACAAAAACCTCTCCTATAGACAGGATCAAGAAGGGTATTCATATAGTTTACAATTATGAATGGGATTTTATCAATTTTTGATTAGTTGATCTAGATCCCCTATAATCCCCACAATATGCCCAAAGAACCTCATTATCATACCAATATGATTCACAAACTTTTGTGGATATTCCACTAGAAAGTTTTTCACAACATATCTCATAATTTATACTTAAAAGATAAAAAAATACTCTTGTGAGGGTCTATTTCTCTTTATATTCATGGATATGTGAATTACTCTTTATTGAATATACATGAAATGATAATATGCAGAAAAATAGAGAAAATCAAATAAAAAATTACAAAACAAAATTGACACAAGATATATCATGGGAACCCCTTTAAAGAGAAAATGGCTGCAAGTACAAAGAAGTAATCCGTGCAACTTGTGGGGTACTACAATACAAAAATCCTCTCTAAGTACTCTCTCTTTATACCTCTTGACTACTTTTCTTGTCTATGGAACAAAATTCCATTGAAATGAATGGAACCATTTTTCCTCCTAGTTGCTTAATTATAACACAACTCAATAACCTACCAACGCTTAGATCTGACTCGTTAAAATCTTAACTATAGTTACAATATAGAATATTATATAGTATTCTTAATCATGGTCACATGGATAACTTATTTTCCATGAATAATGGGGGCTGACGTGGAATCCTCTCAAATTTTTGTGGCCAAAATAGTAAGGTCAACTTTAGAGTGGCATAACATTTGCATATAGATTCTAATTGAGATGATTCATGTGTCATTAGAAAGGTATATGTGAGTAGAATATGAAAAATAGGTGTGACACTAAATCACAAAATTTCTACCCCTAAGAAACATTATTTGATGCCTAAAAATGCTCCTAGAAGGTTTCAACCTTAATTTTCCAAAATGGGCCCTAACAGTAAAAATGGTCCTATGAGATAACTCCTCCAGTATCCCCACTTTGAAAGAATTAGGATGGATGACAACCAATAAAATTATCTAATCTGGATTAGAATGGATACTATATGAATTAATTATCTCCAAGGAATGATACAAATATCATATGGATTTTGTAATGTTACATCTTCTATTCAATATTGGAGATCATCCACTAATCCTAGGATAACCATGATTAGACACTACTAACACCTATATTAACTTGCAAATATACTAATATGATAATATGCACTAAACATACACAAATAATCTTGCCATGTACCCTCTTATAAGACACAATGAAGAGCCTAAAAACCCCATATAGATGGACGATGAATTAATGAAGAGAGAAACCAAAAAATACTTTGAATAGAAAAAATAATTTATTTTAAGGGAACATTAGTACACCAATGATATTAGTAAGCACAGTGATGCAATTGGTTTATTGTAAATTTTACCAAACAATTTTACCATCCAATATTGATCTAGGATTGCGGTTGGAAGATGTCATGCTCCAATTGGTAGGGTGAATTGCTTGTCCATTTTCATCTACCAATTACTTGTGATATGTTGCTCTTGATAAGAGCTTCTGATGTTTTTGAAATGGAGAAATATTTTCTGCATCTGAACTCGATTATGAATTAGGATCCTGCAAATTTGGATATATTTTTATTGAAATTGACATTGATTAAAAAATAAATAAATTAAATTAGATAATCAAAATATAAATAAAATATGAACTTACTAGAGATGGAAAGGGAGAAGTCCATGATGGACTTTGATCAACAATATGGAATGAGTTGGAATTTGAAGAATTGGCCATTTTATATTATGATATTTTCTCACCGCATTTGAGAAAAAACAGAAACAAAATTTTGTGTGCATATTTAAAATTAATTTTGAGAACCATATAGTCACAATCCGAATTTCAATATAGTTTTCAAACTGTTTTTCAAGAATAAGGTGACTTTAAGTAGAAAATGTATAATATGAACTACTCTAACTAATGCAAATGTATCCTAAAGGATAATTTGATATGGATATGGCATTTTACGTGAAAATAAATTTCATATAACTTTTAAACCCTATTGATGCTCTTGTCAAGACTAACCACACTCATGCGCTTCAATAATAACAAAACTGGAACATTAAAATAATAATTGCACTCGCTTCCATCATTTTGAAAACAAAAAAATATTCTATCATTTTAGTGCTCTTTTTAAAAATAACACCGATGTATTTAAATAAAATCAGCATTGATCCACACCTCTTTCGAGGATTTCGAAAATAAAAATGAGTTCCACCATGTTGGTGTTGTTATAAAAATTACAACACCGATGCATTTAAATACAAATAGCACCATTGCATTAAAATATTAATTGCATCGTTTCAGGATTAAAAAAAAATCTATTATGTTGGTGTGTTTAGAGAA
>APFE030658730.1:13212-54754 GCA_000404065.3 Pinus taeda
ATTAATTTTACTAGTAAATTTCCCTATGATCTATGTTCCTATTTAGATTTAATTAAGATACAAGAAAATAAAAACAAAAAAAATTCAATACCTACCTTAAAACCTTATTTTTTCTTTGCTTATGTGACTGGAAAATTTTACCTTAGCGTTTAACTCCCCCTACCACTTCACAATTAGGGTTTTTCATTTTAGGCATTTTAGATTTAATGGGTTTGCATACTTACTATATATACGGTGTTTGACATGTGAAGTAAGGAGATCACTTATAGAATTAGATCCAAACACTATTGACCTTGTCTTTTTTGTTTAAACTGACATCTATTTCGTAGTGTGCCCTTTGTAATATAATGCACTAGTGTTGGCGATGCGTTTATAGTTACATATCGCACCAAATCTTGTTGGCCCTATCTAGTCTATTTATTGGTGTACCTAGTGCAATATAACGCACCGAGTCATCTTTTTCATATAGCACCATTAAGTGATGGTGGTCCTTTAATCATTACGAATTGCACCGACATAATTTAAAATTATTTATAAAAATACTTTTTTTTGTCGGTATTGAAAAATTAAACGACCAATGTTTTTAGTATTTTAAAGGTTCTAAGGCATTTAATCAGATAATTGCACCGAGTACTAGATAGCATTTTGGTTGAAAATTATTTGATTTATGTATAAAATATATTTAATGGCTTCTGTATTGAATGGTATAGGTTTTATATTATTAAACAATGTGAGAGAAGTTGTTAAGTGACAAAAGTATTGATCGACACAATAATAACACATCAAAAATGTAGAAAAGGCAAGTGATATGTTTGAATTATATGTCAGTTTAGCTAATATGTATTGGTTAGTGTGTGTCATGCGGAGACAAAAAATGAAGAAGGTCGATAATATTATTTCTAATCTAAGTGTAGAAGAGCGTAAAAGTTGGAGAAAAAATTACAGAAGGATGAATAAAGTGAATGCAAAAAATATTATTCAATTTGAGTTTTTTTTTAATTTTCATTAATTATAATATATTTAACAATATTAGATAACATGTTTAAAACAATATATTAATTCATATATGTTTAATTTTCTACACGGAGAAAGAAAGAAGGATAATATCAATGTCATTCTATGAAAAGAAAAATTATAGAACATGTAAACGATGAAGAATTGGTCCTTAGCTCATTTTGAGTGGTGCTAGAGGTTAATGAAAGGGGGGATTTTTTTTGCAAAACTATGAGGGATATAGTGGAGCAAACTTATAGACATACATTCCACTTACAATACAAAAATCAATCCAATGATTACAAGAAATGAATTATATCTAAACTACGTGAAGCCTTTCTATAGCAATAGTCAATGAGACCTGTCATACTTGTAGGACTTTACAGGGTAAGTTCCTTAGATAGAACACCAAAGGACACTGCTCACAAATAGATCACAGATCAAAACACTAGTATTCTTGACATGGTTAAAACCCTCAAAGAGGGAAAGAGTCCATGGCCTGAGCCAACACGGCCACTTCAGGAGAGAATGAACCATCGGATCACTTCATGTCTTGAACATATCATGATCATCGGATTGTAAGTTACAAAAGTACATAGTAAAGAAACACACTTTACCTAACTCTACAATAGACCAAGTTATACTTAACTATTTCCTATGTGTCGAAATATCCTAACATCCCCCCTTAAGAACAACTTGGGCTAGGATTGAAGGATGTAAAAATATTACACAATAGGAGAAGAAAGGAGGCATTAGAGCCTATCCCCCCTTGGTGACAACTTCCTGAACTCCAACCATAATTCGAAGTTTAGTAAACTTTGCCTCTGTGAGAGCCTTTGTAAATATCTTTGCAACTTGATCATTTGTTGAACAATATTGCACTTCAATAACATGGTCATGAATGAGCTTTCTGATGAAGTGCATGTGAGTTCAATGTGTTTGTTGCACTGATGTTGAACTGGATCTTTGCATAGTTGAATGGCACTTTGATTATCACAATAAAGTGTAGTCGGATGTTGCTGCTGAAAGCCAAACTCTGACAAGATCCGATGAAGCCACAGGGCTTCCTTACTAGCTTCTATGGCACCACGATACTCTACTTCTGCTAAAGAAAGAGAAATGGCAATTTGTTTCTTGCAAGCCCATGTATAGGTCCTAAACCAAGAGTGAACACATTACCTGCAGTAGGTTTATGATCATCACAGTCACCAGCCCAATTGAAATCAGTGAAACCAACCAGTAGAGGACATGCTTCTGCACTGTAATGAATCCCAAACTGAATTGTACCTTGAACATAATGAAGTATTCTTTTAGTTGCTTTCCAATGCTTTCATGTGGGTTTTGCATAAACCAAGCAATAAGGCCAACAACAAAGGAAATGTCAGTATGAGTATGGATCATATACAAAAATTTTCCTACAAGTTGATAGTATAAGGTAGCATCAACTCTAGGGGAAGTACAAGTGATTGAAATTTTGGCTCTAGATCAAAAGGGAGAAGAGGCCAACTTACAGTCTTCCATGTGAAAATGGCATAGAATATCACATGCATACTTGGACTGGGAAAGGGAAATACCTTCCTTGGATTGCAAGACTTGAAGACCAAGAAAATAATGTAAGTGTCCTAATTTTGTAATTTCAAACTTCTGTTTAAGGTTCGACTTCACATGGTTTATAAGGTTGGGATCACTACCAGTAAGGATACGATCGTCAACATAAAGAACAAGAATGATAAGAGACTTCCCCACTTTCTTGGTGTAGACAATATTGTCAGATTGACACCTAGAAAAGCCAATTTCTAAAAGAAACTTATCCATTTTGGCATACCAAGCTCAAGGGGCTTGCTTGAGACCATAAAGGGATTTATTAAGCCGACATACAAGGTTGGAGTCTGATTGTATAAATCTAGCAGGTTGTTCCATATATATTTATTCATGCAAGTCCCCATGCAAGAAGGTATATTTAACATCCATCTGATGGACTTCCCATTTGAAAGAGGCAGCAAGGGAAAGAACAAGGTGGATAGAGTTCATTTTGGCAACAGGGGAGAAGGTTTAAGTATAGTCAATGCCTTCAACTTGTGAAAAGCCCTTAGAAACAAGATGAGCTTTATGTTTATCACCTCTTCCATCTTGTCCATACTTGGTTTTGTAAACCCATTTGCATCTAACAAGTTTTCATCCCTCTAGAGGAGGAACAAGATCCCATGTATCATTTGCCAATAATGAACTATATTCTTCATTCATAGTTGCGTCCCAATCTAGATGGTTTGAAGCTTCTGCAAAGGTGTCAGGATCATAATTAACTGAAGCTTGAGCTAGTAAAGAAGAATCTCTATCGAACTGAAAACGTGTACCTCACTGATCTGTATGATCACTGAAAAGAGCACCTACTGCATCTCAAGTAGCACGGACCCATTTTGGAAGCTGAGGAGCTGAAGGAGGATCCTAAGAAGGTGGGGGAGGATTTTCATCCTCGTTGTCATCATCTGAAGAAGAAATATTTTTATAATAGAAGGGATAGAGAGAGGTGGCACATTCGCTGAACTAGGTTCGTAGGCTGATATATTTTCAGTAAACTTTGCATCTCTTCTAATGATAACATTTTTGGACTTAAGGGTAATAAGTCTATATCTTTTGACATATTCAAAATATCCAACAAAAATACATTTTTCACTCCTAGGTTCTAAAGCTTTATGTTTCTCATCTAGAATATGGGCCGATGCTTCACTTCCAAAAACACAAAAGTGACTTACATCTAGTTTAATTGAGTTTCATGCTTCTTCTGGAGTGATATTCTTTAAAACCTTAGTAGGAGTGTGATTTATTATGTAATTTGCACAGTTAATTGCTTCTGCCCAAAAAATTAGACTAAGTCTTTAGATTGAAGCATACAATTAGCCATTTCCTTTAAGGTGTGATTCTTCCTTTCAACTACACCATTTTGTTGTGGAGTATATGGAATAGTACGTTGCATTTGAATTCTATTCTCAGTGCAAAAGTTGATGAATTTGTTGTTAACCTATTCTCTGCCATTATCAGATCTTAGCTTAGGAATTTGATGTCCATGTTTTTTTTCAACAAAGGCCTTAAAGGCCAAGAACATGTTAAATACTTCGCTCTTGAGTCTCAAAAAGTATACTCAAGTGAGTCTGGAGAAATCATCAATGAAAGTTAAGAAATACTTGTATGCATAGAATGAAACGACTGGAAGTGGACCACATAAATCACTATGCACACGCTGTAAAGGGGCCGAGGCATGCTTTTCAAAAATATGTCAATGATGCTTTTCGAGTACACATCTAGAACACACACCATCTCTGCAAGATACCATTGGAAGACCTGTCACCATATTTTCTTTGCGTAGATTATGAAGGGAGCGATAGTTTAAGTGACCAAATCGCTCATGCCAAAGTTTACTCACTTCATCATTATGAGCAACAAATACAGAGGGAAGATTTGATGACCCACAGTTGTTAAACTTACACAATCTTGTAGAATCATCAACAATGTCAGTAGCTAAAATATGTCTAGGATCTCTTAGGTCCTTAATTACAACATCGTGATGTCAAAATTCAACGAGATTACCTTGACCTGAATGTGTTCTCTGATATACAGATAGAAGGTTGTGAGATAAGGTTGGAACACACTATACATCATTAAATTGGCCATTGTCTAGATGAACAGTTCCAGTCCCTATAACACTAAGAGATCTATCATCACCAACATATATATTTTTGGTGTTACAATCATTTAAAGAAGAAAACATGGCTTTGTTTTTGGCCATGTGATAAGAAGCTCCAAAATCAATGAGCCACTCATGAGAATGAGAAGAAGAAGATACATTTAGTGCATAACCAGACCAAGATGCTTGACAACCACATGCAAAATGTGCCATTCTTGAAGATGAAGTTGAAGTTGAAGAGTGCTCCAAATGGATGTTATGCTTCTTCATTGTTTCTTCCAAGACTTCCATCTTCTTAAAGAATTTGGATTCTAAGTGGCCATCTCGATTACAAAAGGGGAAATGTCTATTAATCTTCTTCCCTTTGTTTTTATTTGCCTTATCATTTTGTTGAAATGATTTTTCATATTGAGACTAAAATTGCTTAAGGCCCTTGTTTGATTTAGGACCATTCTTTTTAGGATACTGCTTCTTAGGATTCTTTGAATTTGGTTGCTGCTAGGTAGCTAAGGATTTCTTAGAAGAGTTTCCACAATTAAGAAGACCAAGCTATAAGACATTTTCCTATTCTCTTATTAAAGAATCACAAAAGGCATCAAAAGCGAGGGGCTTGTAGTCTTGTCTTTGATAAATAAAAGCTTCTCTAGTAGAATGGAAGGTTGAAACAAACACATAGTAGGCTGGTCCCAATGTAGTAAGAATGGAATATATAAGGCTACCATCTTCTTTCTTAATCTTAACACCTTCCAAGGGAAGTCTAAAGATCTTGAACTTGAACAAAAAATCTTCAATGAAAGAAAAATTATTGGGGTCCAATGTAAGCAACTCATTTTCAAGTTGATGGGCTCTAATTTCTTTTTTAATTCCAAAATCTTTAGTGAGTTGTTTCATTGCTTCATTAGGAGTATCAAATTTTGCGATATCGAATCTAAGGTCTGAAGAAATAGACATCCCTATCAAACCATGTGCTTGATCTTGCCTATTTTCCCATTTGGCTACCTTATCTTCATCTTCAGTTTTGTTTCTTAGCTTGAAGCAATTTTGTAAAGAACTTTACTTCTAAGTAAATCCACAATGTAGGACCACCATTGGAAGTAGTTGGTGTTGTCAAGAATAAATTGGCATGGAATTTCCATTTTAATAGAAATTGAAGCTATAGATACTAAAACAAAGTGTTCCAATGGAACTATCTCGAAAAATTAGGCTGATTAAAAAAAACGGCTCTGAAAGCGGCTTCTAGATGAAGAAGTTATGGATTTTTGAAGAAAAGTTGTTGAAGATTCCGACGAAGTGCGTGAATGCATGGAAATGAATGATAATGTTATATTTAAACCACCCCCCCCCCCCCCCCCCTTCCAAACTTAATCTAATTATCTAACTTTAAAAGAAAATTATGTGACTCACTTTTATAAATAAGTGAAAGTCACTTTTACAATGGTACTTTATGAGTTATCCACTAAATTGTATAAAGAGACGTTAGAATTATAAGTGACTAACTTTTTATAATGGGTGAGAACACTTTTACATAAAGTAACTTTAAAACATAAGTTACATGTGCTTTTTGAAAAAGTAACTCAACAAAAAGAAAGACTTGAAATCGAGACCTCTATTCTCACAAAGTAACTTTGGACCAAGTGAGCTAGTTTAAAAGGTTAGTAAATTTTGGAAAAGAGGAAGGGTTTTTTTATTTTTTAGTCACTGAAGCTTTGGGGTGCGTGCTTACTTGGAAACAAAAACCACAAAAACCAACACGAACATACAAAAAACAAACCTTATGGCTCGAAGTTAGCTTTAGCTGGAAACTAAATATTTTCCTCAATGTTTCTGATTTTCCGAGATCACACTAAGGCACGGCGGAAAAGAGCATATGCATGAGAAAAATCATCCTTTTCTGTTTTTGATTTTCCTATATCGCACAAAGTTGTAGGCCAAAGAGCATACGCAAAAATAAAAGGTCTAGATCCGGTAATTAAAAAATAAAGAGCTAAATAAACCGAAATAAATAGAGAGATGAATAGCTAGAACTACAAATAAAGACTATATACCTCCAGATCTTAAAAATGGCATAGCTAGGGATACCAGAAACATTTTCGTGTGAAATGAAAGGGTTTCCTCACTAGAACAGATGCTCCTAACACAATAGAGCAGTCCTCTTAGCCCAAAAGAAGCCAGAAATAGTAGATCTAGGAAACGACAGTCAGATGTAGTTGTACCAGCTTCAAATTTGGATCACCAATGGATGCGGCCCTCAAATTGCTCTGATATCATGTATGGATTTACAAGTTAAGTTCCTCAGACAGAACACCAAAGGACATCATTCAAAAATAGATCACAGATCAATACACCAGTATTCTTGACATGGTTAAAACCCTCAAAGAGGGAAACAGTCCACGACTTGAGCCAATGCAGCCACTTCAGGCAATTTATTAATAAAAGAATGAAAATTTACATAAGCTTTTGTCATGAATGTTTACACTACAAATGATCCTCCATGCTCTTTAAATAGAGATCATGGACCAATTGGGTGTTAAGCCACGGATCAAGTTTCGGTAATACCAAGGAGAGAATGATTCATCAGATCACTTCATGTCTAGAACATATCATGACCATCGGATTGTAAGTTACAAAAGTACATAGTAAAGAAACACACTTCACCTAACTCTACACTAGACCAAGTTATACTTAACTATTTCCTATGTGTCAGAATATCCTAACAATCCTTGCGATAACAAAAGCATACAACAACGAAAAACAATCATTCCAAAGGTAATATTCATAATTAAAATGATTTTGTAGAGTTATATTTATACATTACTACAAACCATTACATTTATTAATATCAATTTTTCTATATTTAGTTTTCATAAATTAATATAAAAAGGTTTATTACCTTTTTTTTCACGAAGATTATGAAAATCCCAAAGAATCAACAAGCTCATATGTGAAACATGTCAGTATGGTTGTCCAAAAAAATGTACAAGGAGTTGGTCAAAGAAATGGACATAATTTCATCAAGGAGTTTGTGATCTTGATTGACTTTGTACATATAAACAAATAGTTTAACATTAAATATTAATTTTCAAGTATTTTATTGTAGAAAAAAATAAAATGGAACTCATTCAGCACATAAAACAGGACGACAAGGAAGAAAAAGGTTGATATCAAAGTTTTTGAGTAATTTTTAATATTTCTTTATAACAACCCAAGGTTTAATTTTTTCATATTTTAAGTTGCTTTAGAGCAACGATCCTTGAATGTTTTCAAATAGGTGCTAAAATGCAAACAAGATCCATTAGAAGAATTGATTGACATTGGGTTAAGTATGGATTGTCAGTATATGTTGACATATCAAAACTTAATTGTGGAATTTGTAAGTATCTATGTCATTTTACTTCTTTGAGTTTATAATTAATAGAAAAAAAAACCTTTATATTAAATCTATTATTTATAATGGGTTCTAAAACTTGCAGGAAACAAATTATGGAAATAAGCCAAGAGGAGAGTTTTTCCAACAAGGCTTGAGACTTGGTTTTGAAAACCCTGTGAACAGTTCATGAGTCATTTCTTGCTATGGTACATTGCTATTCAATTTACAATGATGTATATTATATATTTCAATTTTCGTTATTCTCACGAATGTAGATACGTTCATTACACTTTATTCTTATGTTTGCAAATGGAACAAGATCAAGAAGACAAAAGTAATCGATGCAATCAACAAAACATTCCTACAGATAATCCAATTCATGGAAGTAACATGAGCATTAACAACTGTTCCAACGAAAAATGATGATCTATTTTGATATCACCGCAAGTTGTTGTATTTTTTGAAATATTTGTCTATGAAAATTAGACATTTTGTTTAAAGTAATGGACGTAGTGTCCCAATTGAAAGAAAAAGGGTTACAAATAACTATCTCATTTTGTATGATAAAGAACCTCTTATTGGTATATAATAAAAAAACATTTTAATTTAATCTATTGCATTATCCAATGTCTTTGTGAAATGTTTCACCATTGATTAAATATATGGATGATTAAATATTATAATGAAGAGATGTGAAATGTGGTAATATGACAAATTAATCCAAACATCATATATAAATGCACTAATCAAAATTTAATCTATATGAATATTATTATAAGATGTATGTTATTCTTTAAATGAATAACGAATTTAAAAAATCGCAATAATTGCATTGTTACAGGTTGATGTTTCTACAAAAGAGAATCTCATACAAAAAATCAATGCGTCCATAACATAAACATGCACCAATACATTATGTTATATAAAAGCATCATTATGACAATTTTTTTGCATGGTCTGTGCTTTTTCTGAAAAATACAACAACAAGGCGTTATATTCTTCAAGAACAAACATTGTTTGCATGAAACACCTTGTTGCATTGTAATTCTTAAAGTACCAATGTTTTCATAGAACTAATAATTTGGTGCTAAAAAATATTATTTCTAGCCCCATCCATTATTCAAATTAATAACATCGACTCTTTTATATCAATAGCATACTTGTGCTTTTATACAAATGATACGCATCAGAGTTGTGAGTTTAAATAAAAGCACTCGGTCTACAATAATTTTTTTCCTTCCCGGGTGTCGTTCCTGAAAATAAAACACTAGGGCAATTTTTCAATATATACACACTAGGCGGTATATATTTTAGGGACTGGTGTTCTTTGCATTCAATGCCTCAATGATTTTAGTTATGTATGTAGCTCTAGTAGTTTTATATATTTAGTGTGCTAGTGTTATTTTCCATGAACTGCAATGCTAAGGAAAATCCGCTAAACCTATGGTTACACAAATTTTTTCAGTAGTGCTGAAGTTTAGTTATAATCTCTATTAAAACATCCACTACCAAAAATAAACAGTTTAGCAAAGGTTTTTTGGACAATTCTTGCCAATTTTATAACATTAAAAACAATTGTTATAACCTCTACTAGAAGATATCTTCCTTGTAGTGTGAGCTTCAAATAAATGGCATAGCCAACATTGGGAGCAACAGGAGGGAATGGCATAGGAGAAACATTAGATCTAATAGGTCGTTGAGGATGAAGAATATCAATAAGATTCTAGACGTTATCACTGAAATTGCAGATAAGTTTTTCCTAGCACCCTATGCCACCTTCCATGATAGGTGAGGCACAATAAAATTTGGCTCTGGTGGTGGCATGTGGAGAGTAAGATAGTGGGAGGCCCCATCCTCTCAACCCAAGGCCTCATTATGACTTGGTTAACACCTTTTTAAGGGTAATTATTATATATACATAATTTAAAATTAACTTAAGACTAATATTCTATTTATGATATTGAACCAATAAGAAAAATAGTACCAACATAGATCCATCTTAAGTCGAGTTCTACCAAAAATTAAGAGGGATCAAAACTATCATAATGAAAACCTCCTTGTGAGTAAAAAACATGATGGAAGGTTTGCACCTATAGAGAAATTCCTCTTCATGCTTGGTATATTTGGAATAATATGCCATGATGAATTGGTAACTTGGAGTAATCTATACAAATAATACTATTTATATTTATATAAATTGTACATTTCTATATACATCAATATTCTTATTTCTAACTATATGCTTATTGATTAAATTTATTAGGTTCTTATATGTTTATTAATTACATATTCTGAAATATTCTAGTGACAAATATGAATAATATTATTTTGATTTATTTTTAATGTAATATGTATTTATATTAATTTTTGAAAAAAAAGTTTGTAATTTTATTAATAAAAAATACAATATAACAAATTCAAATTAAATCAATCATTATTTTTATTATTATTTATTTTTATTTTTATTTCAATTAAATGAAATTATGTTTTTTTATTATTACTTTTTAATTTAACATATCATTTTCCAAATACTACACCATCTTCTCTATGTTCAACTATATATCACCTCTTAGCCCAACTAAATTATCAAATGCTTAGTCAAAGTTTTAAATAAATGTAAGACTATCCTCTTTTTTCTCCTGTTTCTTGATTTATTGTTCCATAAAGCCTGGAATTTTGGATAGTTTTTACTTCCCTTTTTTTTTCTTTTTTCTCTATTTGCATTACAAGCTTAGTAATTTTTAATTTTATTTGAGATTAAGCTAAGCTTTGGCCGGGGCTAGGTTGTTCATTATATGGAAGAAAGAAAATCCACTCACAATGGGATGCTTATCATTAGGATTGTGCAAGCTTGATGGAGCTTGGACATCCTTTAGGAAATTTAATTCCCACAAAGTGGCTTCCATCCTCAACCCATCCCCATGAGGCTTGAACCTACGATTTGGTGGGGATTAAAACCAACACAAATCTACTATTTTACACCTCATGATTTAAGAATTTAAATTTATATCATAATCCTCGGGAGTAACATGATTAAGTATTTATTTGAATTGAAAATTTTAGTTTATTTAACAAATTAATATTGAAAATATCGTGATTACATTTTTTTATAATTTAATATAATTTTATTTCTTTTTTAAACTTGGTGAGACTACATCTTCATCATGTCCAATATATCATCTCGATCGGGGCAAGGAATTGAACTAACGACTGCACATCAAGGAGTCCTTTAACAAAGCACCCGATCACTGTCTATCCAAGGTCCCATAGAGAAAAATTTATATAATTTATATTATGAGTGATATTTTCTTATTTAATACAGATTATAATAGCACTATATTGTTTAAAGTTTTTATCATTTTTTAATTAATGAATTTATATGTGAGAATTATATAATTTGTTTTTTTCAATTCATTTCTAAATGACACGATTTGGAATTTATGTGTATTGAAAATATTTTATTATATAAAAAAATAAAAATAAAAATATAATATAATATAAATAACTAAAATATTGATTTCTTATTTTTTTATTTATTTATTAATTTAGTATTACCTCAAAAAATCAATAGAATAGTTTAATCAGATAATCTATAGGCAATCTCAATCTTCCACTAGGGAATTTGACCACCTACAGGTATTAATGTTTGAGAAAAATCCATCAACTATTGAAAGAAAACAAGGCTATATACCTCAAAACTGCATATATAAACACTACAAGAATATATCATAGAGAACATGAATTTGATGGGGTGACAAGAGTAGGATATTTGGCACTCAAACTTGGAGGATATGGTGGGTTTTCCTCACATTGAGGGTGGTTGTCCGAGTAATCTATTATGGTGTCCAAGCTCTATAGGAATAAACGTTGATATGTTAGGGCACGGTTGATATCTTCTAGGGAAGTGAACATGTTGTATTTATCCTCTTTATTATTTTCTAAATCTTTCCCCCAAAGAGTTTTGAGCTTTCAATGGAGAGTGATAGAGTTGGGAAACCATTAAGAAACCTCCTCAATAATATCAAAATTAGACAAATCTTGATAGTTAGCAATGGTTGAGGGCTCAAGGTGGTGGATTTCAACACGAATTTCAGAAGGGGTGGCTAAGTTGTATGTGGAAGCAACTTCCTTTTCTTAAGTGTGGGAGAGAGATCTTCCTTGAGGACCACGACCTCCCTTGCCTCAATGGATTTGCATGCGCTACCAAGTATTATTTCTTTGGAGAGGTGTGAAACAAGTGCAGGGAATAAAGGACCAAAGGTCAACTAAGAGAGCCAAAGGTGAGGAAGGTTTTGCACCAAATTCAACCAAGGACAATACTGAGACTAGCACAAGTAAAACCAACAAAAGGAGGATAGAGTAAAGAATGACATGGCCATAACTGTCTTCCTAGAACAATTTAGATGGAACTAAATGTTTTGATGCCACCAACGCTAAAATCCAACACTAAAGAGAACTAACAAATAATTGAGATTGATAATAAATATGAGATTGAAACAAGAATGCCCGATATTTAGACTAGAAGGCTTGGATTTTAACCCAAGATTTTTTACCTATGCAAGCTTGTGTCGCAAGAAATGTTGACAAGATGATTGAGTGGTATCCTTTATTAGATTTTTATCCTACTATGGGCATCATAACAACCACCATGTAGCATCATTTGCCTTTGCTCTCAGGCCTTCATGAATGATAACCCACTCGAGACTTGAATTTCCCACTAACTTGATGCCATACACCATTGTAGGCTAACCTTGGAGTTGAAACTCCTCACCTCCAGGGTCTAGGATGAAGCAAATTCCTTCCAGAGGTTCAAACAAGTTTGTAGATGAATAGCAAAGATTTTATGCACCGACTTCTCCACATAATATTGCCTTGGATATCCCACGAATAGTGGGATATAAGCAAGAAACCACCTAAAATACATAGCAACTCAAATTCAAATATTGTGAGTTATCCAAATAAGGGTAAAGCTATATACATAACGTTTCAATTGAGATATCACATACTTTTGCATGAAAAGAGGTGGCCTAACCAGACATGAATTTCAAAATAGACCCACCCATCAATTTTGACAGTTTTCACACCTTTTCCACCCATCTTCCTAAATTTGAAAATAGACCTACCCATCAAATTTAACACTGTTTACAACCTCCTCACCTCTAGGGTCTAGGACGAAGAAAATCCCTTCCAAAAGGTTCAAGCAAGTTTGTAGATAAATGGCAAGGATTTTATGCACCGACTTCTCAACATAATATTGACTTGGATATCCCACGAGTAGTGGGATATAAGCAAGAGACCAACTAAAAGACATAGCAACTCAAATTCAAATATACTGAATTATCCAGAGAAGGATAAAGTTATATACATAATGTTGCAATTGAGAGATCACATACTTTTGCATGAAAAGAGGTGGCCTAGCCAAGGTAGGAATTTCAAAATAGACCCACCCATCAATTTTGATAGTTTTCACACCTTTTCCACCCATCTTCCTAAATTTGAAAATAGACCTACCCATCAAATTTGATAGTTTTTAGACCTTTTCCAATGGTCTTCCTAATTTCAGGAAAAACGAAGTTAATGATTTTGTGATTTTTTTACACTGTATTTGACAGGAAAATCACTCAATGACCGCTGTGAAATTCTATCTTGGGGCTAGCCATCCCCTCTTAATTTCAATTGGTTATGATGGAGTGGTAGGCATGCACTCAAAATACACGCTAGCCACCACTTTCCAATGCCATTTCTTGATTGTTTTAACTTTTTATTCCCTCCTAAGGCATGGATGGGAGTATAGTAATCGAAATGGTGCCATTTTCCATTAGTTTAGCTACTTGTTGTCGCAAACTATCATGAATAAATAAAGTTTTACAAATTTTTGTCTTTCGCCATCTTATTTGGCCTCTTCCCGAGGCAGTGAGGCAAGAATATGCATTATATTTATCCATTTGCTTTGCATTTTGGAACTATTGAAACTAATGTTAGAATTAATCGAAAGAAATAAATTCTAATTGATGAACAAAAACTAGTTGGGGGTAAATGTTTTTATTTCATAAGAAAACTTGCAATTTATTTCAAAAGTCACCTGAGCTTGCCACCTATTAAGTCACCTCAGCGTGCAACCTATATAGCCATGTAGAAAGTCATGCAAATGTCAGTTATGAAACTTTCTCTTCTTTTCTTTCCCCTTGCATGGCGGTTATGCAACCTTCTCTTCTTTTCTTTCCCCTCTAGAAGCGCCACTCTATCTGCTCTAACTACTCTAATGTAGGCATAAAACGTTAATAAAATCTATTCGTGTACTCTCCTGCAGATAGCTCCTATTGAGTTCTTATTCCCAAGGAAATGGAGCATCAAACAATATCTATTGCAAAAGAAGGCATTACAACTGTTCCCAACTCCTGTACCTTTCTACTTTGATATGGCCTTTCTGCTTTGATACGAGTTCATTTATGATGCATCTCCAGACAGCACAAGACAACATTGATTTGCAGACCAAGATTCTTTCTTGATTTGATATGATTTTCATTGTATCCATCATATTATCAATGTGCATGGAAATGCAAGAGCTACGTCTAAAGATTCACATGATAGTATAGAGAAATTGACTTAAAAGGTGAGCACGAAATAATTTTGAAAAGTTTCCATTTTTATGATCTAATCATAATCATATTCTTTCAAGTACTTACATAATCCTAATCATATTCTTTCAAGTACTTACATATAAAATTTTAGAAGTCATATTTTGGTTTAAAAAATAAACAAAACATGATTTATACTGCTAAAATGTTACACTATGTTAGGATTATACAAGTACTCTCATTTTTCTGTGCGTTTTTTTCCCTCAACCAGAAATAATTTTTTTCCCAAAAAGAATTACTTTCTATTTCTTTTTATTTTGGAACAGATTATATTACTACATGTACATAAAACCTATGAGAACTACAACCAATTCAACTAAAACAACAGATTAATCTGTGATAATTTAAATATTCAATCAGCGTGGATAGTGGGATAAATTTTTCACTCAAACATTGGAAGTTGGACAATAAAAAGCTAGAGAATAATAAATAGGGCACCTTTTCAATAACATCTTCAATGCATGGAGGGGGCTCCTTGTTATTGGGGAACTTTGGTTCTAAATTTGCTACAAGTCCTTCCAACTGAAATTACCAATTGAGTTTTCGGAGATTCAAACTGACAGCTGAAAGAAAATAAAAAAATTAAAAATATTAGTTAAATCATGAATTATGTTTTTTTTTTGGCCAATTTATAATCTCGTTGAGCCTCTACCATTCAATACTTTCCCACTTAAAGACATGGGTTTTGAGAAAAATGGAAAACCACCACAGTAACTCTTTCTCAATTGTCAAATTAACCTCCAAATTGATACCCAATTTCTATTTTGAAAAACGCAAGAATCCTCAGCAAATTTAGCGTTCCATCTGTATTGACCTAATTCTGTAGCTGAAATAAACCCATTACAAAAAATTATAATTTTGACCAATAAAAAGCCAGAATAGCTCAATCCATTTCTTAAAAGAAAAGGAAATGAATGTCATTCCTTTGTATTCTTCAGGTCCTGAAATAGAGCCAGGTCTATTATCCACTACCCATAAATTGTACGCTTCATCTTTCGTAGCTTAACACTCTGTAATGCATTCCTACATTATGTAATAAGAAACATTCTTGAACGATTATGAATTGATTCGCAGTCCTGAATGATTATTTCGGTATATCTAGGCAGAAAACATATTATAAAGATATCAACAGGCTTAGATCTTGGCTCAAAAGCGCATCGCGGAACCTTACCATTTGTCCTATAGCTGAATGCTCTTTTGGAAAACCCAAAAATCCCCACCAAATTTAGGGTTTACCTAATCTGCCATGGAACATTTCATGGCTCCTGCCAGCGCTGCCACCTCCACCAAACTATTATCTATCATATCCATGGATGCATGCCAATTCTCACTTCTCATGTGTGGCACTACCTTCTTAGATGGGGACCGACGCAACGTAAACATCTGAATTAATCTTATCTAGTTGTGTAACCTTGTCCACAGCCCTCGTTTCCTTGCGTCATTGCCTTGTCTCGCATATTGATGGTTCTAGGGTCTCTTTCGTCCCTTTTGGTCACTTATGAATCAAGTGCTTCTGTCATTCTAAATTTAGGTATTCCCTCTTTAAAAAATGTTCCTGGCCTGTTTATTGAAAGGAAAGCACTTGCCATACTCTCCTCAACAACACCTCTGTCCTGTCCATTGAAAGACGAAGACCTGTCCGTCGAAAGACTAAGGTGTGAAATAAAGTTGTGCTGAAGAGAGTAGAAATAAAAAGATTAGAAATGTCAGAATCACTTTAAAATTTAATAAAAATTAAAGAAAAAGAAACGATAATAGTGGGACACATTGAGAAGCACATTACCGCGTGGGCCCATCTTTCAACTAGTGTCCGCATTGACGATAAATAGTCATGTATGTTTTTCACCGCGATAAATAGTCATGTATGTTTTTCACCAATGCCATGAGATTAGGTTGATTATAGATTCCCTGAATATTTTGGTATCGGATAAGCTTGGTCAAAAAATTGACCGAACCTCTATCCGTCAGATCCCGAAATATTCCAAAAATTTACAATCTACTTCAATCGCCCCACATTGGACTATTGGCCGGATAAAATTAACTAGATCTTTATACCATATATATACGTTGGCTATTAGTGGCAGTGTTAGTTGTGCTCCTCTATAAGAGAATTATAGTCTTCTCACCAACTCTTCAAGGCTATGTGTACGATCAATGCATCTCGTTCTAGGCTATCAATCATCCACAAGCAGCTACCCCTTCATAAAATATATTTTCAACTCAACACCGTTTTCAGCACCCCACTAGTTCGCTCTGACATCAGATATTATACATCCAAAGGGACTGTACCAAGGCACTTTGCACTTTGCACTGTCGATAACTCCAGGTGTGCTTAATATGGCAGTGATGGGAGCTAGCATAACGTCATCACCTAGCCTAACGGGTTGGTTCTCCTAGCCTGGATTTAGTTCAACTAACCAGTTACATTTCTTCCAATGTTGGAGCTGTAATTTAAACTTTATGATGTATATCTACATTCTAATGGTATATTCGGGAATTCATTTCTAATAAAAAATAATCGAGGAGCACACACATAACTCGAGTTATCCAGGGATTTGAGACACTACCTTTTAGGTCAAATTTTTTGACTCATGGTCACTTGGCAGTGGAACTTCGGGCTCTCATGATGGAAAAGGCAAAGTTGTTGCTAAGTATAGCAGTTCTTTGTGCACTGACTAGCCTCGAGATGATATTTTAAGGGGTTTCATTTATTCAATTTAAAAAAACAAATCAGCATTATTGAAGCAACAATGAATCAATGTGAAGGAAATTTTGAAGGCAATTCCACTGAAAGAAGAAATTCCACCATTGCTTAAGGGAAATGGGAAACTTGAGGTCTGGTGTTTGCTAAAAAGATCGGAGTTATTTCAATAATACAGTTTGCTAGTTTCTTCACATTTTCAATCTCCCGATTCTTAATGTGTTTGTTTGCGCAGATTTTTTTTTTCCATTTTCTGATAAAAAGGCCTTTCTAATGGATGGAAAAGGTCATGTTTATATTGTATGATCAATGTGTAATGGAAATTCTTGCATCTGGTTGCAGGTTTGGAGGGTCAAGAATGTTGCTAAAGCCCCAGTTCCTAAAGAGGATATTGGAAAATTTTACAGAGGTGACTGTTATATCCTACTTTATACTTACGACTATGGAGACAGAAAAGATGATTATTTACTTTGCTTCTGGCTAGGGAAGCAGAGCACCCAGGTATAGTGCTCAGGATTTTCTAATTTTTTCATTTAGCAGTACTTTATGCCCTACCTGTATTATTATGCATTGTGACATTTTGAGTACAACTTTCATCACTATTTAGTATTACGTGAGAGTTCTGTCATCGAAGATGTTGATTGTTTACATTTAGCTTTAGCTTCTTATACGATTCGTGTTCACTGAAGCCTTGATGTGCTTCTTTCCTTTTACTTAGGAAGATCAAGCAATAGTTGCTCGTTTAACTGAAAACAAGCTTGGTTTTCTCTCACATACATTATCTTGTACATTGCTCATACACCGTAGATAAAATTTCTTAAAATAATGCTAAAGTTGAGATTGCAGTTGAGAATGCGTCCTTCATGTTGCAGGGACGTATTCTAGAAGGAAAAGAGCCACCTAATCTTATTACTTTATTCCCTAACATGACCATTTTAAAGGTTTGTACTAAAGCTTAAACTTTTTTTTTTTTTTTGACAGTTGCTCGTTTTCACATTCAGCGTTCATATTTTTGATTTAGTGAGATACCTTATCTAGGAAATTCCTAGGAACATGTGAGCTGCTGTTACATTTCTTAGGGTTAAGCAATGTTGTGATTCTTGTTATTTCTTATATTTGTCCTTGATCTTATAGGGTGGATTAATTGTTGGCTACACAAAATACATTGCTGAGAAAGGCATGAATGATAAGACATACAATGGGGATGGTATTTCCCTCGTTCAAGTTTGTGGTACAGGCTTGACAATAGTAAAGTAATTGAAGTTGATCCAACCGTTATTCATTTTCTACCTTTATTTTTATTTATATGGATTTATGCGTGGGTGTTTCAAAATTTTATTTTTGAATCTTCAATGTTGTAGATTATTATGTCTCACGTGGGTGAATTTCTAACTGGGCACCTATTGGCATGAAATGAAACCAACCGAATTCCCATTAACATTGGTGACAACCAGTTATCTATCTCGAGGCTATATCCCTTAGGAATTTAGGTGCATTTGAGCAGAGTAGGTTGGATGAAAGTTAACGGGTGTAGGAAAAACTACATAACTGGAACTACTCACTAAAGACCAGAATACTATATAATAATGAAGGTCACCGGTTAATAAGTGCGACCATTATCTCAGTGATACAGAATGTGGTGTTGATGGATAAGAGAACATATTCACGTTGTTGGGAATTTTCTGGTAAATTTCAAAACAAATAATCTGAACAGAGAACAATGCTCTGTTTTTCTCCAGGATCTTAACACGAAAAAAAAAAATTCTTAGCAAAGAGAGTTTTACACATACAAATAAAACTTGTATTCATTAATAAAATGTCTGATACAAAATAGGATCTTCTTCCTCCAACAGAGAGATTACACCAGTTCCAAAAAAAAGGAATTTACTCTATCTCTGCAACAACAAAAAATACTCTGTCTCACAATAAAAATTCAACACTACTGTCGCGCTACTGTGTATCTTCTCATTGCATTTCATATGCAATGAACAACATCTCATAAATACACACTTCATATGCAATGAACAACATCTCATAAATACACACTGCTATGTGAAAAACAATTATTTTCATGTGTGTTTTTTTTACATTTCATTACAATGTGTATATAATAATAAACAAAAAAAAAACTTACACACCAATAAAACATAACTATTCGTTTTTTACATGACCCATACTCCCGTACAAAATAACATAAATATTTTACCTACATTTACGACCATCAATTAATTTTACTTATTGTTTTAGTGCCGGTCAAAAACTTTCACTTCACGCAATATTCATTTGCTGCAGTCATGTACATTAACTTTGGTTTAATCAACAGACATCATCCATCCTTGCAATCAGAGGAATATCGCTTGCCCAAACCAAATGAATGTTATGTCACGATGAAAGTTGTTTTGCAAAAAGTACTGAGGACACACTTCGAAAGGTGTACAGTAGCGGAGCCCCTCGGAAGAAAATCACTACTTCAGCAAAAGCGGTCAGATGGAAACAGGTTGTTTTCGTGAATTAAATGCGGCAGTTGGAAATTACATTTCAACACTCCCCTTTAATTTCAACTACTGGGTTATCAGTCATACCCAAACATTTCCTCAAAAATTCAAAACTCTTTTGGTCCAATGGCTTGGTCAGAATGTCTGCAACCTGCTCTTGAGTCTTGCAATGTTTTAAAACAATTTCTCCATTTCTTACCAATTCCCTGATGTAATGAAACCTTGTGTCAATGTATTTCGTTCTCTTATGAAACACCGAATTCTTGGATAATGTAATAGCTGAGCTATTGTCGCAAAAAATCATTGTTCTTTTTGCGTGCTCTTGGCCTAAACTCCTTAACATTCTTCTCATCCAAAATGTTTGACATGTTGCCGTTGTAGCTGCCACATATTCTGCCTCTACTGTAGACAACGCTACAATAGGATGTTTCTTAGAAGCCAATGAAATAGCTCCTGAGCCCATGTGAAAAACATAACCGGATGTGCTTTTTCGATTATCTACACTTCCAGCCCAATCACTATGAGTGTATCCAATTAAATCTGAACATTCTGAGACAGTATATAAAATGCCAAACCTTTTAGTACCTTTAACATATCTCGGAATTCTTTTTGTTGCGTGCCAATGTGCTTCTTTTGACCTCTCCATGAATCTGGAAATTAAACTAACATCATGCATTATATCCAGCCTAGTTGCAATCAAATAGATAAGACTGCCAACTATGCTCTTGTACAAACTAGGATCAAAATCCTTACTGTTGTCCTATTTGCTGAATTTTAATCCCATAACTATGGGAGTGATTGTTGCCTTGCGCTCCTGCATGTTAAATCTTTACAATACTTCATTTGCATATTTCTCTTGTGAGATAAAAATCTCATTTTCACTTTGTTCTTCTTCCATTCCTAAGAAGTATCTCAGCAAACCCATGTCAGTGATCTCAAATTCCTCTTTCATGACTGTTTTGAAATTTTCAATGAGATATTCATCATTACCTGTGAAAATAACATCATCAACATATAACACAACAATTAGAATTTTACCATCTTTTTCTTTGACGTAGAGGATGGGTTCTTCCTCACACTTTTCAAATCCATTTTCCTGTAGATAGGAATCTATCCTGCTGTACCATGCTCTTGGTGCTTGCTTCAACCCATAAAAAGCTTTCCTCATTTTGCACACTTTATGCTCTTGGCCTTTCTTTTCATGGCCTAGATGTTGTTCTATGTAAACTTCTTCCATTAACACTCTATTTAGGAATGCTGACTTCACATCCATTTGGTAAACTTTTCACTTGTTTTGTGTTGCTATGGATAGCACTGCTCTCACGGTTTCCATTCTTGCAACCGGTGCGGAAGTTTCCTCATAGTATCTCCTATACTGCTGCTTGTATCCTTTGACAACCAGCATTGCCTTGTGTCATTCTATTTTTCCTTCAGCATTACTCTTTGTCTTGTATACCCATTTAAATCCAATGAATTTTTTTCCTTTTGGTAGTTCAACCAAATCCCATGTTTTGTTTTTTCTATGGCATTGATCTCCTCATTCATAGCTTCTATCCATTTCCTGTTCTTAATTTCTTCTTCGAAATGAATAGGGTCATCAAAATGACAATATAATGCAAACAAAGAATTCATACCTTCATTTGCTGCCTCTTGTTCATAAATATCACTTAAATTTTTGAACTTCTTACCTCTTTCATTTGGTGTACAAGTGCTTGAAGATGCACTTGAATTTCCTTCTTGTGGTGTGCTTGGAGAAGAACTTTCATTTCTCCTCAAGGGTGTCGCTTGCTGCCCTTATGTTGGCACTATTGTTTGGGGATGTACTTCAGCCATCTCTTCATCATCTTCATCATAAGACAAACAATTTTTAACATTCACTGTTTTCTCTATGCTTCCAGCCCAAGTTTCCTCCTCAATGAACTAAACATCTCTGCTCACAAAAAACTTCTTGGTAGATGGGATATATAACCTATAAGCTTTGGATTCCCTACTGTATCCAATGAAAATACATTTCTCCCCTTTGTTGTCCAACTTCCTCCTTAGCTGATCTAGAATGTGTGCATAAGCCACACATCCAAAAACTTTCATGTGGGTGACTCCTTGCTTTCTCCCACTCCATGCTTCTTCCGGCACTCTGTTCATCACTGCTATTGTAGGGCATCTATTCAAAATGTATGCTATACAATGTACAACTTCAGCCCAATAATCATTTGGAAAATGCTTTGCCTTCAACATACTCCTCGCCATATTCATGATTGTTCTGTTCTTCCTTTCAGCAACTCCATTTTGCTGCGGAGTGTACCTTGTGGTAAATTGTTTGTGAATTCCATTTTCTCTACAAAAACGTAGAAATTCTTTGGAGATATACTCACCTCCTCTATCAGTTCTTAGAAATTTGATATGCAGCGCATTTTGGTTTTCTACAAGTGCTTTGAAATTTCAAAATTTTTCAAACACTTCACTTTTGTTCTTCATGAAATAAACCCAAGTTTTTCTAGTAAAATCATCAGTGAATGTTAGAAAATATTGGCTGCCTGCTAGTGATGGAGTTTGCATCAGTCCACATACATCTGAGGGGACAATCTGTAAGGGTGCTTTTGCCCTTATGTTTTTCCCTGATGTAAAACTTTTTCTATGTTGTTTCCCCAAGATATAACCTTCACAAAGGTTGTTCAGTTTCTCTATCAATGGTAATCCTCTTACAATTCCTTTTCTACTCAACAAGTTAAGACCTCCAAAGTTGAGATGTCCAAATCTCAAGTGCCACAACCAATTTTCATCCTTTGGTACGCTTTGGAAAGCCTCTTGGGTAACTGCTGAAATTACTTCTTTGTTTTTCAAATCTGCCTTTATTCTAAGAGGGAACATCATGTTCCTCGTCATCTTCACTTCAGCAATACATCGTTTGCTGGGTGCTCTATCCATGTTGGTGCATACATCATTCACAAAGAAAACATTGTACCCCTTTTGAACAAGCTCACCAATACTCAAGAGGTTACATTTCATTCCAGGAACATAATAAACATCTGCTATGGTTTTCTTTTCACCTTTCTTTGTCAATATTTTAACTTCTCTCTTTCCCATAACAGAAATTTTACTATCAGTCCCAAGTGTGACTTGTGATTTCACATTTTGATCTAATTTAGAAAACAAGGCTATGTTTCCTGTCATATGGTTGCTGCAACCGGAGTCTAAAAACCATATATCATCATTGTTTGTTTCAGTCATATTACAAGCTATCAACACATTGTCTTGGCTGATATTTTCTCTAGTGATATTTGCACTAGATCTATTATTCATATCATGTTGCTTCTTCCTACATTCATTTGCATAATGCCCATATTTTTTACAATAATAACATTGGACATTGAGCATGATGTTGTCAACTTTGTTGGCTGCTGCCTTGGCCTTGGTTTTGATATGGATTACTGCCTCTTCCTTGAGCATTTGCTGGATTGTTTCTTCCACCTCTGTTTTCGCTTCTGCCTCTTCCTCTCTTGTTTCCTCTACCTTGACCTCTTCCTCTTCCAAAAGACATCTGGGTCTTAAAGGCTTGCTCTAGAGATGAGTTTTCATTTCTACTCAACCTCTGCTCATGTGTTATCAGTGATGCATGTAGCTAATCAACTAAGAAGTTTGAGAGATCCTTTGTCTGTTTCATGGTGGTGACAATCACATCAAAATTTGAGTGTAGGATCCTCAATAATTTCTCCACAGTCCTCCTTTCTTCAAAAATTTCTCCATGAGTTCTTATCTGTGTGACCAGACCAATTACATGTGTGAAGAATGAGTCAATATTGTCTAACTCCTTCATGCAAAGATTCTCAAAATCTCTCCTCAGCAACTGTAGTTTTGTTGTCTTCACTTTCTCCATGCCTTGATAGGCTGTCTTGAGAGTTTCCCATGCTTCTTTGGATGTCTTGGCTGCTGCTATCCTTGGAAACACACTTTCATGCACTGCTTGATATAAAAATACGAGGGCTTTAAAATCCTTCTTATTGGTCTTCAATAGATCTTTCCCTGCATGAGTTAACCTATTAAACGCATTTTCATCTATTGGTTCTTCAAAACCATCTTCAACTGATTCCCATAAATCTTGAGAAGCAAACAGGGCTCTCATGGTTATTGCCCAATAGTCATAGTTTTTTCCATTAAATTGTGGGAGATGAATATTAAAGATACCCATGCTAGTGCTAGGGCCAACCATTCTAGCACTCTAAACTATGATTCAAATACTTGACTCTGTATTTAAAAATCACTCGGATTTTTGACTGAGTTTTCACACTGCTGAGAAGTTGTTTCAGCGAAAAACCTTCCTTCAGCTTTTTTGACACCTTCAAAGAGCCTGGACAAGCTCTGATACCACTGTTGAGAATTTTCTGGTAAATTCCAAAACAAATAACCTGAACAGAGAACAATGCCCTGTTTTTCTCCAGGATCTTAACACAAAAAAAAATTCTGAGCAGACAGAGTTTTACACATACAAAGAAAACTTGTATTCATTTATAAAATGACTGATACAAAATAAGATATTCTTCCTCCAACAGAGGGATTACACCATTTCCAAAAAAAAGGAATTTACTTTATCTCTGCAACAAGAAAAAATACTATGTCTCACAATAAAAATTCAACGCTGTTGTGTAAAATTTTTATTTACGTGTTGTTGCGTTACATTCCATATGCCCTCAAAAGAAACATTACATATTCAACCAAAAAAAGTTTAACATCCATAAGTTATTGGGTATCTTCTCATTACATTTCATATGCAATGAACATGTCAGAAATTCACACTACTGTGTGGAAAAAAATTCTTTTCCTGTGCGTTTTTTTTACATTTCATTATAATGCTTATATAATAATAAACAACAAAAAACACTTACACACCAATAAAACATAACTATTGGTTTTTTACATGACCCACACTCTCGTACAAAATAACATAAATCTTTTACTTACATTTACGACCATCAATTAATTTTACTTATTGTTTTATTGTTGGTCAAAAAATTTCACTTCAGGTAATATTCATTCGCTGCAGGCATGTACATTAACATTGGTTTAATGAACAGACATCATCCATCCTTGCAATCGGACGATTCATTTGCTGTAGGCATGTACATTAACATTGGTTTAATCAACGGACATCATCCATCCTTGCAATCGGATTAATATCACTTGCCCAAACCAAACGAATGTTACGTCTAGATGAAAAGCTATTTTCCAAAAAGTATTGAAATCAGTCGTCGAAAGGTGTACACTAGCGGAAACCCTAGGAGGAAAACCACTACATCAGCAAAAACGGTCCGATTGAAACAGGGTGTTTTCGTGAATTAAATGCCTCATTTGGAAATTACATTTCAACACATGTAATCCAATGCATATGCTATGCGTGGGTGTTTCAAAATTTTATTTTTGAATCTTCAGTGTTGTAGATTAGTGTGTCTCACATGGGTGGATTTCTAACTGAGCACCTATTGGCATGAAATGAAACCAACCGAATTCCCAACCACATTGGTGACAACCCAACCCGTTATCTAACTCGAGGCTATATCCCTTAGGACTTTAGGTGCATTTGAGCAAAGTATGCTGGATGAAAGTTAACGGGTGTAGGAAAAACTACATAACTGGAACTACTCACTAAAGACCGGAATACTATACTATATAATAATGAAGGTCACCTGTTGATAAGTGCGACCATTATCTCGTGATACAGAATGTGGTGTTGATGCATAGGAGGACATATCCACGTAATCCAATGTATATGCTTAGAACAGGTGGAGAATAATGCAGTTTAAATAGCAGACTATTAAAGTTAAACTCAAACTAGTGATCCATTATTTCTTTCATAGGAGGACACGCCCACCTAATCCAATGTATATGCTTAGAACCTCTGGAGAATGATGCATAAATAGCAGAGTATTAATGTTAAACTCAAGCTAGTGATTCGTTATTTCCCTTTATACAAGATAGTGATTTCAACAAACTCTATAACTATGGAAAGTGGTTAAAACTAGTAAATGATGGTGCTGATAGTTTGAATCTAATTTTCTGATTGTTTAACCTTTTTATAGTTAGCAAGTTCTCTTGAAACAAGATGTATCATATATGATAAGGTAAAAAATCTCTTTATCTTGTAGAAATAGATAACAGTAAGATCATGTTAAAATGAAACAATTGGATAAAAGTAGGTAAAGCAGGGTTGGGTATGCTTTTTTCTGAAGTATTATGAATTCACCAGCTTCTTCCACTAAATTCTCACAAATTCTATAATATAAGTTACACATTTCTTTCCACTCAACAACCGGCTCCCTATTGTTAAAGATATGAAATTACACCGACGAATGATTCAAAGTTACAGATCAAATAAATTATTTGCAAAAACTTAAATTATAAGTAATGTTTTAGAATGATTTTTAACGTACAAATCGCGAACAGTGGAAAGGAAGCATGAAGACAAATTCACAAGGATTGCGGAAAGCATTAAACCATGGCTTTAATTTTAAAAATTATAAAAGTAAAAGTATATGAAATTATTGTTAATGATATATAATTTTGGTAGTGAGAAAGGTTTAATGATAACTTCCCTACTCAAATTCAGTCCCTTTTAAAAAAAAGTACTATGTACCGCTTCTATTAACGAAGTTTCCTCAATACTGAAAAAAAAAGATATATGAAAGGTTTCCTCAATACTGGAAAAAAATATGAAATTACATTTCACACAGTATAGATATATATAGACACACACGCTAACTCAGTAAAATTGACTATGTTTCAAAATTATTTATACCTATTACATACATCCTGAAACTAAAAAGAATTCCTAGGGTGTAATCGTGGGAAATAAGCCGCGCACAGTCTGAATCCATACATCCTGAAACTAAAAAGAATTCCTAGGGTGTAATCGTGGGAAATAAGCCGCGCACAGTCTGAATCCAGGCCTATTGAGTCTGGGAAATAGACCATTTGCAAATTGACCATTTGCAAACTGTTGCTTTGTGAAAATTAAAAGTGATAGGAAGAGATATCATCCGACAGTTTTTGTATGGATGAATAAGAAAACTTGCAAAACATGCATTGTGAAGGTACTTAATCTTTTCATGCATATACAGTTCTCCATACATTTGAAAGATCGAAAATTTTCTATATTGGAAATGATGGGTATATATATATGTCTGGAGATCGAGTCAAAAGTTTTGCAGAAATAGAACGTTTGGAGAGATAGAGTCAAAACTTGTACAGAATTATAACGCTGGCAGTGATTAGATGGCACCCACGGTTTCCAGTTTCCATCCGGCAGAAAAATCCACATCAAATAACATGCCTTGGCTGACGAAATATCTATTTATACAATCTTGCAGCTGGCTGGCATCCCAGACATCTTCGTACACTGCAAATTGTCGATAGCTTTCGAAATCGTCCTCCAAGTGCCAATTTTCAGCAAGAGATTTAACATCCATGCAATCCGACAAGCCATCCAATGTTCTCTTTGGAGATTGACAGATTTCGTCCCTCAAGTCCAGAATGGGGTTCGGCGGAATGCCGGGCTCGCCGTGTGAAGCGTCCCAGGGATAACACAGATCATCCCCCAAGTCCGAAGCTTGGCTTCGGCCTTGATCGCCTCTAGAAGCATTGTCCGCTGCCAAATTATCCCCCGAGTTGAAGGTGTCATGAGAAGTGGAAGATGTGGCCTCAATCTCTTCCTCCAGGCTTTTCATGACTCTGTTTACCAGCTCCTCACTAGGAGCGCATTCATCGTCATCATCTTCTGACAACGTTTTGTCTAATTGCACTAAATGAAGAAATCGGTCTGTTTCTTCGCTGCAGAGACGTTTCGGGTCCCCGGCATCAATGGATTCCAACAGAGCCTGGGGCTCACGCCCGCGTTTTCTCAGCGTGTCAGACATTATCGAGAGATGTCTCGGAGATTCTAACACGGAAGACAACGGTTGTGAAGAGACAAGAAAAGGATGAGACTCCAACTGCAGCGAAGAACTGGTCTTCTCGCTGTTATTGTCTGAGATCGGTAGCAAAACGATTATGAGAAAAGCGGAAAGGGGAATTGGCTACATATAGCTAAGGCAAGGCACAGGAAGTCAAATATATATAAGGAAACCCAGAGGATTTGGTTGAAGAAGGAACAGTCAGGGATGGGAGGGGGATTTGAATGATGGTCGGGAAGATTTCAGACGGCAGGCCTGGCTTTTGTCCGCCATCTCTCGCCGCTTTAAATATTGCTAAAGGGTTTGCTTCACGAGAAAGGTATCAAATTTTCAATCGATCCGTTTCAAGAAAGCTAGTTGTCAATCAATCCATTCCAACTTTCATCAAAGTTTTATTTGGAGGAGATTCCACGTCATCATCACAGTAAGATATTTACAGCAGCTGTTGAACCCTAATTTACTCCGCAGTTGTTTATAATAAGATTTTTTTGAAGTTTTCTTGCTAGGTTTTTTCAGTTAAAATCCGGCAGCAATTTATTGAAATCGCAAATTTAATTGCTATTCTTGCACAATTTATTAGAATCGCAAGTTTGATTGCTAGTTTCTGCACAATCAAAGCGTCCAAGGGTTTTTCAGGGTGCTGAATCCAAATATACAGTTAAAAAGCCATTTTAACTGCAACAAATCAAAATTTAATGTCAATTTCTTCCACCGGATTCCGTCACCAAAATCTCGAAAAAATAACATTATAAACCACTCCAATTTACTCCCACGGAGTGCCGTGCCAGGCTAGATACGAGCTTGCGGAGAGATACATTAAATGAACGGTCACCGTCAGAAACGCGCCGGGCAACATTATCTTTCAATACGCTTAATGTTTAATGGGAGAAATTCAATTGATTCCTTTCAAATTTTATAAGTATTTATGTAAAGCTGGAATTGAAGGGTTTTATTCGGGAATTTTTAGAGTAAAGTCCCGTGAACGGGTACGGTACACCTGAAGACTGTCTTTGCTATTTGAAATAAGGAATTAAATAATAATTAAAAAAAGAGTTTACTCCTATTTTAATATTCCTGCCGGCTGGCAACTTATTTTTGTTTTACATTATATAATGCTAATCCATATTTAAAATGAATGTGATAATCCATCAGAAAAATACGTGTAATCGAGAATTAATTATAAAATAAAAAAAAATGATATCAATCATTTGAATTTAGAGGTTAGTTTACAAAAATATTATCATATATTGATGGGATATTTTGCAAATTGATTTTAAATACTAAAATTTCAAATCAGAGTTGGTATTGGGATTTGTTTTTTTATTGCTTATATCTTCCGACACCGTTATCATATGGATGACACGTCAAGAGATTTGAATAAAGTTAAAACTATTTACAAATCAATCCTAATTTTTATAAATTTATTATTCTACTTTATTTTTTAAATATATTAATAATTTTAAATTTTAAATATTTATTTATATAAATTTAATAACTCAAATCTATTATTTTATCATATATATAATTTAACTAATTTTATATTTTTACACTTTACAGCACCACGAACTCCAGGAAGAACACTACGACTTCACAAGTTAATATGAAAAAGATAATCAGCATCTTCCACCATATAATAATTATATTTTAGTTAAATTTTATATTTTTACACTTTACAGCACCACGAACTTCAGGAAGAACACTACGACTTCACAAGTTAATATGAAAAAGATAATCAACATCTTCCACCATATAATAATTATATTTTACAAAAATATAGAGCTTTTGAGCCGGAGTTTATAGACTTTACGAATAAGTGAAAGAAATTATATTTTACAAAAATATAGAACCATTGCCAAGGTTGCTTTTGTAAAGTAAATACTAATATGAAAAAAATAATAAACATCTTTCATCATATAATAATTATATTTAAAAAAAAAAAAAAGAATTTTAAGAGGGTGGAAAGCATTATGTGATCTTCAAAACAGATGTAGAGAGATAAAGTTATGGGATTGGAAAGCTTTTGGACCTTTAGTTTGACTCCTAGTTTGACTAGGGATGCTATATGGGTGTGAACTAGTGCTTTTTGGACTCCTGATTTGTTCAGTGGTGCTATATGGGTGTGGATTGTGGGCTAGCAGCACTCCTGTCTCAAAATGGAAACAAATTGAGAAACTCCCATCTCAAAATGGAAACAAATTGAGAAAATCCCAAAACACTTATCATAAGCAAGTTCAAAATAAAAAATTCAGTACCTTATGATATAATGTTGAGAGAAACATGAGCAACTCTTATTGAAGCAATTGATATTGTGCGCTCATAAGATATCCAAAAGGAATTGAGCAAATGAGAGTAGGTAGATTACATGTTATCTTCAATGAAGGCGTGAGTGAAATAAAAAAAACATGGATGAAACAAAACTACACATCCATGCAAAAATGGAATATCTACCTCAATTTCTGTTCCAAAAATAGCAAGGAGCTAAAGGATTTTGTTATGGAGAAGTTTCGTAGAAAGGTATGGGGAAAAATGTTGGGTAGAAAGAAGAAATATTACATTGAGGAATTCAACCCTAGGTGTATGTACAACAAAAAGAGTTTATTTGAGATAACATTTCGTGGATGGCAAAGGTTCTTATCACTCAATTAAGGACCAACTCACATCAACTTGTTCAATTAAGGACCAACTCACATCAACTTCAATGTAAAGCAGTATGGTGGAAAGGGCCTAAAGAAGGATGGGAAGAACGAGTGTGTACATTTTGCAGGTAGGTTGTGGAATCAAAAAAACATTTCATTTTGGAACGTGATGCATTCAAAGACATCAAAGAAAGTTATCAGAACATGTTAACATCAATTTCTTGGCATTGCCTTTTTAGCTAAGAGATTGTTAGAAGATTGGGTCAACTCATCATCAATTTGAATCAGAAAATCGCTGAATTGTTAAAAACAAAAAACAAAAAACAAAGAACTAATGATCTCATAAATTATTTTTAGTCTAATAAACTTTAAAAAATCATTTTATATAAAAATACATCTTCCATTATATAATAATATAATAATTATATTTTACGAATAAACTATAAACATGATACAATCAACGGGAGCCACCTATTTTGTAAACCAGGTAGAAAGGATAAAATTTGGAGAATAAAGTAGGTGGGAAAGATACCTATTTGGAGAATTCAACCTACCTAGCATCCCAACCAATGGAGTCTGGTAACCACAAACTCAAGCCGGAGGCAATCCCATTGCTGACACACTATCTAGTCAAATAAAGTAGGAGCACATGGAATGGTTTCCCACTTCGTTATCACTGCAACCACCACCATATTAATCAGACCTACCATCTACCAATGGGCCCTTACTCATGAATCATCAGCGAGATGGTATCTGGTGTTAGCGGCAATACCGACCACCCGAAAATCATCATCTGACACTAGCCTCGGTGGCGACGCAGTAGCTGGCCATCCGTAGACATCGTGAGACGCAAACTTTATCGAGATCATGTGAAAGACAGCGTGGCGGCTACCTTGAGACAAAGAGAGTCGTAAGAGAGTGGGAAAGTGTATGGGTATCAATGTAAAAGGAGGTGGGAATCAAACGGTAACAGCTAATAATACCATATATAAAACAAACGGCCAGTAAAGACTTCATCAAATCTTCCAAATCGACCAGTCCTACAGATTCGAACCGTACACGTTCGGAAGCAAAAATCGCGTACACGTCCGGAAGCAAAAACAGATAGATAAATATAGATAAATAAGGAGTTGTTTGTGTGATTTTTTTGGTGTGCAATTTGATGGAAAAATTTAAAATGAAATTTTGATTGGTTCTATTTAAACTATTTTTTTACTATATATTGATTTACTATTTTTGAAAATCTTTATTATATTTAAATTGTACAGGTGTTAACCATAAAATTTGTGATTTCAATTAAATTATTACTAAATTTTAAATTTTAGAGAAATTTAAACACAAAAAACTCAAAAAAAAAACTTAAAAAAACTCGCTAAAATATTCTTAATAATAATAAAACTACTCAACCCAAAAAAACTTAAAAAAAACTCGCTAAAAATAATTCTAATAAATAAAACTACTCAACCCAAAAGCGATCGAGATACTGACGACAAAACATGGAAAATTTTCGCATCAGACGTCGGTGGATATTCCTCGCTCTTCCAATGCCAGCGCTCACATCGCATATAGATTCTTTCTAATTTTAATGGTGTGACGTTAGATATCCAGATTCCATGCTTCTAAACTTTTCATTGAGCCGTGGGTTGATCGTTTCCCGGCCCACCGTTGCTTCCCGACGTTTCATTGATCATAGGAATGAAAATCGGTGCATTTTACTCCATGGTTCGTTCTTTTTCCCTTTCGAATTTCAAAAATCCACGGTTATGTTTTATTTTACAGTTCTCCAATTTCTTTTCAGAACAAAAAGCGAGATATGTATTATATTATGTATATGTATATACAGAGCAGATTTGTTAAAAAAAAAAAAAAAGCTAAAGGTTCATATGCCTCGTATTGCTCTCGGGTCTGGGGTGTATGAAGAGAGAATCACATTCATTATGGAGCATTGTAAACATAGCTCAATATAACAAAAATTTAAAAATTTTAGACAATTCAACAATACAGTAGATCCATATTAACTGTTTATATAGCAAAACAGAAACCTGCGCGCAATTATGTGTCAGCCATAGAAAAACGCTGGATCTCGAATGCGCATGATTCTATTGTAATGGCCAGATACCAAATATCTTTTGGAGAGTGCAGTCTTTTTTTTGGACATAGCATCCGCTTGCTCATTTTGGTTGCTTTTAATGTGCAATAGGAAAAGAAACGGAGTTTTATATAGTTGCCATCTTATTTAGCCATCTTGTGAGGGAATTATGAGATATTTTCTGCCTTAATCAATTATGAGTTTTGAGTTCCTTTATATTTTTATAGGATTGAAATGAAGATCAGCAGACCATGCAGGGCCATAGCCTCTACCTTATTATTAGTCCCTTTACTACCATTCCAAAAAAATGGAAAACTGAAAATCATTTGAAAAAGCTATATAAACCGCAAGAAGTTTTTGAAATCTACAAAAACTTGAATAATTCTCCAATTATTCAAAAAGTTCTTGAAATTTAGAACCGTACTAATTCTAATTTTATTTTTTCCAGGGAGAACTAATTGTAATTTTAACGTAAAGGATGGATGTAAGTTTAATTATTCTTGATGTGTTATCCACCACTTCTCTTTTAAAAAATTTAATTTTTTTTCTTAATTTTACATTTCAGTATTTATCCAATTTCTCCAATTTTCCCAAAAATTTAAATGTATAATTTTTCCAAATATCAATGTTCAAAATTCCTGTGTTTCTCTAATTTATTATCTAATTTTGATGGGTACATATTGCATTTGTATATATTTATCTTTAATTCTGACATTTTGTTTATATTAATACATTTTAAATGATTTATTTAAATAAAATTATTATTTATTTAAATTAGACTAAATCTTATTTCCATCTAAAATTTATTATTTACTTAAATTAATATAAATCTTATTTCCCTCTAAATTTCTATCCTTAATTGGATCTTTTAATTTCAATTTATTTATTACTTATAAATTCTTACTTAAAATCAAAATGCATATTGATCCTTATTTCAATAGAAATCAAAATGCTTACTTATTCTTATTTCAATTAATAAAAATGCTTAGTATTAATTCTAATATCTTATTTCAATTAATAAAATTGCTTAGTATTAATTTCTAATATCAATTTTATCATGAGTTTTTATTTTAATTATTAATGTTAATTTGAATGGTGTCTATTTAATTAATTCTTATAACTTTAATTTTCAACCTTTCTTATTTTAATTAATTTTTATATTTTTCTCAATAATTTAATTATTTTTTATTTTTTATTTTTTATAAATAAATATTATTTTATTATTTAAATTTTATTTATAATTAATTATTTATTAATAAATTTTAATCATTCATATTATTGCTTATTTTAATTAATTTATAATTTATATTTTAAATTATGACTATGCTCAAATACAAATTTTAACCTATTTAACTTAAATTACTTAAATTATAGTTATTAAAAACTTGTTCTATTTGTCAATTTATTTTTATTTTAATATTATTTACAAATTTAACCTTGAACAAATTATTCTCTACAATTTAGCTTAACATATACTTAATTCTTTTTATCCTAACAAATACTTAATTCTTGTTATCATATGAATTTACTCCTCAACACTCCTTACTCACATCGGATGATGGATGGATGGAGTAACCATCGGAAACCTTGAAAGGATAATTTGAATGGATAATGGAGGGATCATGAATCAATTACATAGTTGGAAATAGCCAACAATATGAGTAACTTTGGAAGCCTTCAATTAATTATAAAATATCTTTATTTTTTTTATATTATATAAAATATTTTTAATTATTAAAAAAATTATATTATAAAAATGAATTAACCATTTTGAAAACCTATGGGATTGGCTCAAATGGTGATCACTTTGATAATGAAGGGCTATGTTCTATGATATTCGAGGTTCAAACATCTCTATGAATAACCAACACACAAAAGAAAATATTAATCATTTTGAATTTTTTTTTGAGATTCTTGAATTATACATATTTCACAATTCTTTTAAGATTCCAACAAATCTTCCGGATGTTGTCTTTAAAGAGATAGAAAGTCAGTCCACGATCTTGATAATATCCTTGGTGGAGAAGCAACGGGAAAAACAATTCCTTAGAGAAAATCAAATTAGACTAAGAAAGACTTTTAGCCCCTCTGTGAATATCCATGAGTTAGATAACTTTTCTTTTGATTATATTTTTCCAACACCAGAGATTTATAAATGTAACTTCACCACATGGGCAACATAACAGAGAAAAATGGTTCACAAAAGCACTAAAAGATGTTTACAAAGATGAACAAAATAAAATAGGGACTAACAATTCAGCTAATTTGAATTTTTCCTTAGTCACTAATTACTCCAATGAACTAAAAAAATTTGCAAAATAAATGAATCATAAAGAATGGAAAAAATCCATGATGGATGAATATGATTTGTAATGGCAAATGTAACATGAAAACTTGTTAATTTTTAAAGAAATGTTAAACCCATTGACTACAAATGGCTTTACAAAATGAAATACCAAGAAAAATATGAAGCGAATAAGTACAAACCAAGGGTTGTGGCTAAAGGTTTTTCTATAAAAGAATGGATTGAATATGAAGAAACATTTTCCTCAAGAAAAAAGTGGAACATAGTTAGGATGGTGATATATTTAGCTACACAATATGGTTGGACGATCCATCAAATGGAAATAAAAAGTGTCTTTCTTAATTTTGATTTGAAAGAAGTATATATAACTCAATCCCTAGTATCTGAATTTGAAGGGAAGGGGCATAAAGTTTGTAAATTAATCAAAGCTTTACATGAATTTAATAAGGCACCCACAACGTGCTATGCCAAAATAAATGAAAACATGAGGCATATTTGTTTTCATCACAGTGATACTCTGACATAGGTAAATTACATCTAACCATAGCCCTGCACTCATTAATGTTATCTCACAAACCAAAACTAAAAATGACACAATAGGTATGCACATAAACTTAGAAATATGATTAATTAATAAACCAAATAATTATAGGGGAATTGGCCCAATGATTGGCCTTTCATTCCTCACACTCACTCATATGTACATCTTACATGCTTCATAGGCTCACCTCAATTTATACAAATGGATCTAAATAGGTTCTAGAGCCTCAACAATCTCCCAAAATATCTCTCATAATCCATAAAATCTCTCATCCTATCCCTTATCCCTAGATAAGATCTAACTAATCCATAATCTTCTCAAGCCTTCCACAATACTCCTGAATCTTCTCCTACTTACAATAATATTTATTCTCTTTTAAAAACAGTATAAAAATATAATAATTAATTAAATCCTCACTTTACAAACTAACTCCTCTAAAGAATTAGCCTAGGTTAGATGTTGTTGCATCACACTCCTTAAGTAAAATAGAATCATGGTCTCCCGGCCATTAATCTTCAATAGATGATAAAACTCCTCCTAGATCCCAAACTTTAGTTTTTCACTGATCATGTACTTTGTTAGTTGTTGATGTTCTATGGCTATCCTTTCTTGTCTTCCAGGCTTCCAAACTTTATGTTGTAGTTGTCCTCCCTTTTTGTTGATGTATATTTGTGTAGTCAAATGTATCTTATTGTTATTCTTTATTTTTCTTTGTCTAATGGACATCTTCTGAGATTCTTTCAACATCAGCTTCTTCATTTCTTCAATTTCGATATTTAACTTGTCTTTTTGTTGCACATTATTCTTTGTTTGCTGAACTTTGTTGTGGATCTCTATGCTTCCATTACACCAAATTTGTTGATTTGAAGGTCTTTTGTCACACTCTAACTTTGGATTGTCCAACCATTATTCTATGAACTTTAGTTTTACTGCAATATATCTCATGTTGACATTTGGCCGATCATTTTCCAATTCATCAACAACTTACTTCATGTTTGTATCAATTTGTTGTTCAACAACATATCCTGCATGCACACACCAATGGTTAGATTTAAAAACATGAGGTTTGACAGATGAATCTGTCTTCAAGGCTTCATGCTAGTCTTCTGAACAATTTGTATCATCGTTTGTGGGAATCGGACCGATGCTCATATCATCATCTTCGTCACCAAGCAACGATCTTTGCTCTGGTTCACAAATATATATGTTTGCCTGGATTTTCTTTGATTCCAAAATTTTTAGTTTATGCTTTTGTCGTCTTTACATTAACTGTTTAATTGGCCATTTAATTGTTCTCTTTATTACCCATCCATGTCATTGTCTTTATAACAGCTCTAGCAACACATCAAGCCGTATCTTTAATTCAACAGCCTCTTTCTTCTCATCACCAATGCCAACTGTGATGGCATTATCGTGTCCTTTCTCTGGAATCTGCAACTTCGTTTTCTTCTCCTTTTTTGAACTTCACCTTGTTCACTGTAACCTACAATTGAATCACGTTATTTCCTCTGAACTTGGCCAATGGCTAACTTCACTTGAACCATTTTTTTGAGCACTCCTTTGTACTGCAATAGTCCTTCAAATTAATTTTACAATGACTAGACTTTGGGTGTCGGGCTCTGCCGATCATGCACCCATTATAATCAATGACACTTTTGACCCCATACTTTTAATTTGACATAAATTATTCATTAATGGACCTTTGACTTGAATTTTTACATTGAAAGTCTTTCACTTCAACTCAACTTATACAAGGACCTTTGTTCATTTGAGCATTCATAACTTCCTTTAGATTTTACAATTATGACTTTGACCTCCAAACTCATGACTTTAAACAAAAAGTTTCATTACATTCTTCCCAATACCTTTAGCCACCACTAAATCTCTCTCATCCAACTTACACAAGCTTCTTGCTTAAGATTGATATTTCCCTGATTTCTCACTAATTCTCTTTCATATCCCACTTATTCTCTCCAAAAAAAAACAATTATAATAATTTTCTCCAAAACATCTTCTTCCGCATTCCCTTATTACCCCTTATATTAAAATCCCTTTTAAAAACAAACTTTTATGACGATTCGTATCCCTCTATTAAAAACTTCACTTTATCATTCTTTTTTAAATTCCATTAAAAACCAATTTTATGAAATACTTTTATAAAAGTGAATTGAGGTTTTTTTTTAAAAGTCGTATGCATGTAATATAACGCACCCACAATAGATTTGGTAGATTGGGTTGCGACTAACGTTCTCCAGGCTGGACATCTTTCAGAAATTTGGGGTGTAAATAAAAATCTTGTAGTTATGAAGGATTTATTTTCGTTTGTGCGCTGAAAAAATAATAACTGAAGCTATCAACAAATATTTTCCGCCAGCAGCTTCGTTGTCAGGACTCATCTCGAAATTGCAATTACAACATCTCCTCGTTGACTTAACGCAGGCTTCTGAACACACAACATTGGAAAATCATGTGTAGCCCTATCAAATCTTTAATTACCACTTTCTGCCATTAAACTTGAAGGTATTACTCAGATTCTAGAAAAAACGCTCTCTGGCTTCAGCTCTCTTACAGATAAGCCGTAGATTCACCTTGTATGGCTAATTGATCTACTAAGCTTCACTTCAAGTTGTTTCATATGAAATTCATGGTTACGCAATGATTCCTCTTCCACAAAACACCAGATTGAATTTCTACTCAGAACTCCCTATCTTCTCCTCCCCGGATATCATAGTTGTCATATGTAGCTCAGTCCAAGAAATCCAAATGGAATTTGTAGCTTGGTGGAATGATAATTTCAACTGCCGTGGAGCGTTCTGTTTCCGGAAAACCCCATTGGAGTTCCATGCGATGTGATCCATCGCAAATCGCAGATGTTACCCTTTCACCTGCGTCCCTTGTTATCTGTGACGGGATCATGCGATGCGATCGCAAACCTTAAGCCATTGCACGTTAAGCCCTCCGCAACGTTGCGATGCGACCTGAGCCATCGCAGATCGCACCTTCACCTGCAAATGATCCCAGCCGTCCATACGTTTTGATCCAACGGCCATTATTTGTTCTTACCTTGTTCACGCCACTGCCATAAGTGTCTTTTCGCCCTTTACCTGTTTGTGTTCCCAAAGGAGGAGGAAGATTAGATCTGGGCTTTGCACCATAACTGCTCACCAACAACATTAAATAAGAAGCATGGCTCAGAAGGAAAGAACCAGCCTCGAGCCGGCCGCAGCTTTTATGAGTTATGGGTTTCCAAACAACCGACTCAAGAAGTACAGCAGAATGTCTGAGAAGATCAGATTTTGTTCACTGAAGCAGCAAATTGCAGTAGAGACTCTGTCAGAGAGTTAAAGAGGCTGGTGGACTGTTATGACCCCTAATGCACTATATATGTGTAGACACAATAGTGTAGATGAGAGGTAATGCACAACAATGCAGAGAAAATTCCTTTTGTTATGGAATTGAAACGTTCCTGTGTAATCCCTCTGATAGAGGAAGACCAATCTTTTGTAACAACAGTTTTTTAATGAATACAAGTTTTATGTATGTTGCTGTAACTCTATCTGCAGCAAACAAATTTTAGTTTCCGCTGTGTTAAAATCCTATGCGTTTAAAATAGAGCATCATTCTCTGTTCATTTTGTTTGGAATCACCATAAATTTCCAACAGTGGCATCAGAGCTGGTCTAGGCACTCAGTGAGTCAAAAAAAAAAACAGAGTTTATTTCTTCACTGTAGGAGCTGTAAGAAGCTTATTGAACAGTTTTTCTCCAGTAGAGAAAGATTTTTTCTTGTTTTATTTATACATTCAATATCTTTTCTTTACTTTTACAGGTTAAGATGGCAGATGCTGGAACTGGTTTGACAAATTCCCAACTGCCACAGTTTAATGGGAAAAATCACAGTTATTGGTCCATAACAATGAAAGCATTGTTTGCTTCTCAAGGAATATGGGAGCTAGTTGAAACTGGCTATGTTGAACCTGCAAATGCAACAGCATTGACTACTTTGACAATAGCAGAAAGAGACCAGTTGAAGAGCGACAAGAAGAAGGATGCCAAAGCCCTCTTTTTTCTCTTCCAATCAGTACATGAAATTGTTTTTCCAAGGATTGCAGCAACAACAAAATCTAAGGAGGCATGGGATATTATCAAAACTGCTTATCAAGGCATGGAGAAGGTGAAGACTGCAAAGTTGCAGATGTTGAGGAGAGACTTTGAAACACTCAGCATGAAGGAATCTGATACAGTAGATTCATTCTTCACTCAGGTTATAGGGTTGATAACCCAGATAAGATCTCATGGTGAGATTCTTGAAGAAAGAAGGATTATAGAGAAGATCTTGAGAAGTTTACCCTCAAGGTTTGAAGCTATTGTGGTAGCAATAGAAGAAACAAAGAATCTCTCACAGTTCACAGTAGATGAACTGAGTGCTTCTCCTATGTCTCATGAACACAGACTAAGTAGAGGAACAGATTCCTCTTTTGAGCAAGCATTCAAGACTCAGATGTCTTTTGGCCAAGGAAAAGGTCGAGATAGAGCAAATAACAGAGGTCATGGAAGAAGCCAAAACAAAGGCAGAAATAATCCTGCAAGCACAAGCGGAATGAGCTGCAATCAGAACCAAGATGAAGTTTCAAGCAAACAGCAAGCTCATGGATGAAGGAATGACAAATCCCAAGTCCAATGTCATTATTGTAAGAAATATGGGCACTACACCAATGAATGTAGAAAAAAACAAAATGACATGAATAGTAGGCAGAATACTAATTTTGCAAATGAAGAAGATAAGAATCCAAAGATTGTGCTGTTAACATGTAACATTGCACAAGACAAACAAAAAGAATTTTGGTTCTTAGACTCAGGTTGTAGTAATCACATGACTGGAAATATTGCAATGTTTGCCAATCTGGATGAAAATGTGAAATGTGAGGTAACAACAGGAACTGATAGTAAGATATCTGTCAAGGGTAAGGGCAGAGTCAGTATCCAAGCAAGAAATGGAGAACAGATGATTGTCCCAGAGGTATACTATGTACCTGGTCTGAAATGTAATCTTTTGAGCATTGGACAACTCATTAAAAAAGGTTATAATGTGTTCTTCAAGATGATATGTGTACAATCAGAGACATACCTCTAAGTAAGAAGATCATTGCACTGGTGCAGATGACCAGCAATAGAATGTTTCCTCTCAAATTCAGGGCAGATTTGAAGGAAGGAAGAACTGTTGCAACTGTAACACAAGAAGTCTTTCAGGAACAAGTGAAAGATGAGAATTGGTTGTGGCACTTGAGATTTGGACATCTCAATTTCGGAGGCTTGAATCCGTTGCATAAAAAGGGAATGGTAAAGGGATTGCCATTGATCAAGAAACCAGACAGCCTTTGTGAAGGCTGCATCTTGGGCAAGCAACACAAAGAAAGCTTTCCAGTAGGAAAGAGTATAAGGGTAAAAGCACCCTTGGAAATTGTTCACTCTGATGTGTGTGGACCAATGCAAATACCATAATTTGCCGGAAATAAATATGTTTTAACTTTCATTGATGATTACACCAGAAAGAAATGGGTGTATATGCTGAAACAGAAGAGTGAAGTGTTTGAGAAATTCCACCACTTCAAAACTCTTGTTGAGAAGCAGTGTGAGCATTATATCAAAGTGCTCAGAACAGATAGAGGAGGAGAGTACATCTCCAAAGACTTTATGTGTTTTTGTAGAGAGAATGGCATACAAAAGCAGTTCACCTCGAGGTATACACCTTAACAAAACGGTGTTGCCGAAAGGAAGAATAGGACCATTCTTGACATGGTCAGAAGTATGTTGAAGGCAAAACACTTGCTACATGAGTACTGGGCATAAGCTGTCACTTGCGCAATTTACATCTTCAATAGATGCCCAACTAAAGCTATCATGAACAAAATACCAGAAGAAGCATGGAGTGGTCAAAAGCAAACTGTCACTCACATGAGAGTATTCAGTTGTGTAGCATATGCACATGTACCGGATCAGCTAAGGAAGAAGCTTGATAGTAAGGGGGAGAAGTGTGCCTTTATTGGCTATTGTGATGAGTCAAAAGCATACAAACTCTATAATCCATCCACCAAGAAATTGATAGTAAGCAGAGATGTGCAGTTCATTGAAGATGAAGCTTGGGATGGAAGCTTAG